>JACXGJ010007991.1:0-28558 GCA_016801105.1 Esox niger | reverse complement strand
CAAGCAGACACAGGGCCCAAGCAGACACAGGGCCCAAGCAGACACAGGGCCCAAGCAGACACAGGGCCCAAGCAGACACAGGGCCCAAGCAGACACAGGGCCCAAGCAGACACAGGGCCCAAGCAGACACAGGGCCCAAGCAGACACAGGGCCCAAGCAGACACAGGGCCCAAGCAGACACAGGGCCCAAGCAGACACAAGGCCCAAGCAGACACAAGGCCCAAGCAGACACAAGGCCCAAGCAGACACAAGGTAGAACAAACACAAGGAGAGGAAGAGCAGAGTGGGGGGTGGATGAACAGAAGGATCCAGTAGAGAGAATGGTTATTGGTTTAATCACAATATTTATCCAGATTAAAGCAATTTGAAGGGAAGACTTAAATAATATAGGTAGGTGTGTGTATATGCATGAGGAGGCGGCAAGAAGTTGGGAGGGTTTCATCTAGAACAGAATGTGCTCAGTGGAATCTGAGTAAGCTTTTTATTAAAAACCACAAGTGTTCTCATCTGCAGACAATAACAAAAGTGGAGCCAAATTTCGGCAGGGGGCAATGAAGTGGTGGAGCAGTACAACCGGTCCTACATGGCAGAAAGTGGAAAGAGACTGGGCGCACACGCCCATGCCCACCTTATTGATGTTTCCTCGAAGACTTCCAGAAGCCAGATGAATTAGTGAACGTAAACAACACTGGTTCTTTATGTAGATTTACATTTGACCACGTTCAAAACTATTGCATAACATGGAGAGTAGGAAGCCAGTTTAACCATAGTCTGACAAATGGGTTATGAAGAAAGGGGACTTTCTCTCTTCTACCATGTGTAGCTGACTAATGAATGAGGATTTAATATTTTCAAGCTGCATTCATTTATAAATTCCCAGCAGACAGATAGTATGTGAACATTTTGAAGGCCTCCCGAAAAGACACGTCTAGGATAGATTGTTATTATTTTAGAGTCTGGAGGGCCACAGTTACTGACCTAGATTGTAAAATGAATGCTCATATCGTCGAGTCAGCAAAAAAAGAAAGTCTACTCCGGTCTAACTTATTCTGCTGCGCCCTTTGCTGTTTGCACCGTCTATTCTGCCCCACTAAGAACAATTATTGCTGGGAGCCAGAGAGAGGGACCTGGATGGGCCCTAACTTGTCCCATTGTACTGGGAAAGGCAACGCAATAAGAGTCCTCACCCATTCAATGTTTGCAACTAGTCAGCTAGGCCTCTACCACACAACTTGTGTTATTGCAAGTCACGTTCCGTGTGAATCACCGCTTGCACCATGGCAGCCCGATGGTGAAATCTTAAATGGTGCCCTATTCTCCATGGTTACTATTCAAAAGAAGTGCACAGTGCTAATTGGGACAGCACTAGAAGAAGGAATTGCATGTTATTTGGGACAGAGCACTTTGAAGAAATATTTGACAAGGACTGTAGCGAAGGAGGTTGACTGAGACAAGAACAGCGTTGCCAGGTTTTATTGACAGTACACCATCAAGCCCCCAGACATTTTTATTATACATCCCTATCTGTAAATCGACCCACACCACCAATTTTTGCCCTCACACTGTCATTAAAAATAGCCCAACTTCCACATCTGGCAGCACTGGACAAGGTCATGTAAACAGAAAATATCCTATAGGGTAGCTGGTTGTTGAGGTTGTTATTAAAGCCAATGAGAATGTATTAATCAGTCAGGAGTCTGTTGTGGCAGTAGTCGTGTAAAGTGTTTAGCCAGTTTCTTTCTGAAAATATTATTTCTCCTACAAAGCCATTGCTAAGTTGACAGCATATAATACCAACTAAATGTTGGTTAAATTCTTTGGGCTACATAGTGAACTGTCAAAAGTGTGCTTCTGTTGTCAAATCACTAATGTTTTAAGAAAAAAGGAACTAACATAACAGCTATTGTAAAAACATTGTTAAACTCTTCTTGATGTGTTTGTCTAGAATAAGAGAAAGCTAACAACAAGAGATGTCCTAGAAACTCAAACATTTTGTTTCCAGTACCAGAAAGAAAATCACAGTCCAGCGTAAATGAGAATGAGGCTTGAGAGAGCCACTGTGACCGAAATAGTTCCATGAAGTCATGCATTGAGGTTTTGCCCTACTGCGTCTACATTTTAAACCCCTTGTCCTAGTTTTCAAAAAAGTTACAATAAATTTGAGTCTGCATTTTTAATCAAGGCTGCTCTTCAGATAATATAGTGCAACTTCCAATGCCAGTCCAGACAGTGGTGAAGTCAGCAGACTTCATCTTCTGCTGCCATATCCCCTCCGTGCAAGGCATCTACCATACACAATGCCTTAAGAAAGCACGGAATATAATAAAGACTACAGCCATCAGGCTATGGTCGGTTCACACTGCTGCCATATTGTCCATATACCCCATTCTACGCTCTTTGGAATTGCCGCTAGTTTACATTGTTATGTATAGTTTTGCTTTCTATATTTCTTAATGCTTACTGCATAAATGGCACGTTCCATGTCACAATAATTGTTTAGAATGACGCTGTGTTATTCGGTGCATTTGATAAAGAATTTGACAGTACTTACTTGGAGAGGGACACACCTCCAGCTTTACCGATGAGCTCCTCGTGATGTAACACGGCGTCATTCCAGGGAATGTCCAGGAATTTGAGCAGCGTCCTCATCCATTTCTCTGGATGCAGGACCAGCTGTTCATAATGCACAGGAAGGCACTTGTCAGATGCATCCAGGCACTGAGAGTACATGGTCTCTATGGCCCTGTTCCACTTGGTCAGACAGTCCCTGTAGCTGCCAAGGTCAAACCCGGCAATCGTCACCTTGCGTGAGATCATTGAATGGACTGAGGCGCGTCCGTCTCGGATCATGAGGATGAACTTTGCATGCGGGAATATCTTAGCCAGGTATGAGAGTGACTTCAGGGCAAAGGGGTCCTTGTTGCACAGGAAGTTTGCCGGCTCACCATGCTTCACTATAATCTCCAGGAGAAAGGCCTGCATAGCAGCATCCAGAACCTCGTCCGTCACCCCAGCCTCGTCCAACCTCATCTTCTCCCTCCCGGAGCGCGACCACATCTGCTTCATGGCCAGAATGCGAGGAATGACCCTGGTCTCCTCGCCACACCGAATTTCAGGGTGAGCGTCCAGCATCGCTCTCATCAATGTGGTCCCACTCCGGGGGACCCCTCCTATAAACACCAGAGGCATGTCCTTGTTGTAGATAAAAGGAATAGAGAGGTTGTGGCCCCCTGCTCCAGAGCCGCGTAGGGTGGCGGAAGAACCCCCCAGGAGGACCCCACCGGGTCCCTGGAGGCCCCCTATGAACCCCTGGCCCCCGGGATGGCTGCTGCGCTCCTCGATGCGGTGGTGGCACTCCATGGCGTGACGACCTAGATAGAAGACAGTCGCCGAGCTAATGACCAGACAGGCCACTAGCAGGTTCTGCTTCAGCTTCCCGATCAACATTGTATCAGGTCCAGGGAAGGGGGGGGTTTCCAGAGAAGGTTATGTGGTTGGGGGGTTAAGGCGTGTCCCTCCCTTCAAGGTTGGCGGAGGGGAGCAAAATGTGTGGCGTGTTCCACGGTGGTCAGCGCTCGTCGGGTGCCTAGCTCCATGAGGCCTGGGGGAGGACAGAGACAAAGAAAGAATTAGCTGGCAACTATCATTAGTTACAGGGAAAACATGCTTAGACCAGTTTCTGACAGAAAACAAAAAAAGTACAAGTCTTTGTCTTAGTTCCGTTCTCTCAAATCAATTGTAATATTTTCCTTAAAACACTAGCTCGCCACAATTAAGACACTCCCTACATGTTTTAATAAAATGACAACATTCCACATTTTCAAAAGTGACCATCAAAAACATTCTAGAGTACAGATGCAATGGGCCTGTGGGATTGTTTGTATAATATTTTCGTGATCACTATGAAATGAACTGTTCTATTTTATATCTGCTGCTGCACGCCATGTAAATGTTGTGTTTCCGTTAGATTTCATTGAACTTTCATTTTGACTTGACACATTCACATGTCATAACATAGCAGATTGTCATCAGCTTCTGCTTTGAAGCAAAGAGGATCAAACTGATGTCAACTCACATACAGTAGAAACATTGGAAACAAAATGCATATTGTAGTCTATAGGCTGAACCTGCATTTTCTGAAAAAAATCATTACTTCCTCCAACATGCAATGGATTAGACTTCAGAAAAGTAGGAATAAGAAGGTTGTCTGGTGTACCATGAACAATATGTAAATACATGTTGATCTCTGCCAACCAACAGCCAATCAACCAAAAAATTGACAAGTGGACTTAATTGTGACAACCTTAAAATGGCAACAATTTGTTTAATCTTACCTTAATCATTTTAGAAGTACCCAGGAATTCCTTAGTTCTAATGTCAGTCAGCATTTAAATTCAAATGGATCAAAACACAAATGTTTACCTCTTTTAAGTGTTGCCATGGTGTCATACAACAATGGTGAATAAAAACATGGCATCTGTCTTGCCGACAACAAAGTTCTCATGAAAAAAAAAACTCTTCATGCAGCAATGTAAAGCCCTCTATTGACACAATTCTGATATAGGATAGACGGACAAACAAAGAAACATAAGAAATATAGCTCAATTGAGTGCTCAGTCTGGGTAACAAGCATTTAAGACTTCTGCAGTGGTACTAACTTTAATATTAGCCCTCAGTGGGAGAAAAACTATTTTTCATATATCTGCTCCCTCCCCTCTACTCATTCGAAAAGTACCCAATACTCTAAATTCTCCTGTAAACGCAATTCTGCAATACTTTTGATCATGGGTTTATCAAGCACTACAGAGACTTTTGGGACACACCCTCAGTTTAAGCCACAAAACAATCTTGGCCAGTAACAAACCTCGGGTTTCTAATTTGGCCCTGAGCATTACAACAGACTGCCCTTCAAAAGTGTGGGCGGTATTACATCCCATGGAGAGACTATGCCACATTAGCCAGGTCATCCAACCTTGCTGGCTGCTTTCGGCTAAGGTGGGTTGCCTGACTTGACCGTCCTACACGGTCAGAGAATTCTGCGAAGGAACACGGTGCCATTTGTGACAAACTATGTTATCAGACGAATATACTGAATGCTGCACCTTTAAAGAGCGAGCAGCCTTTGTACTCCAATTTCTGACATGTTACCCCCTATTCACATGGCCGCCACAAACCATATGGGAGTCATGGAGTTGGAGAACAGAAGGGGAGAAGAACCAGGAAAAAGGGAGTCGGAGAGATAAAGAACGCTGGAAGGGAGAGAGGTCTGAGAGGGGGAGGGGACAGACGGGGGAGGAGACGGCCACAGCAGGAGACAAGCTGCGGGCTGCAGACTGAACCTCTTGCACCAGCAAGTCGGTCATCCGGCAGTTGGAAGAAAAAGCCTTCCACCAGCAGCAGACTAACGGGTACAATACCCCTGGCCATCTCATTGAAGGAAAGTTAGCTAGGGTTGCCTCCACAGTTGCTCTGAACCATGATGAGACGGCCATGGATTCACACACTTCAGTCCCATTCAAATGGGTCACATTGGAGCACGGAGGAACTTCAATAAGCATTTTATATAACTAGAAAGATGTACTCCTTTTTTAACATAATCTTCACTAGCAACATAATTGAAAATAATGATCTTTGATAGAGGCGGATGAATGATAATGGATGACAAGTGTAGGGGGTAACGACACACTACTTCCTATTTATTGCACTATTGACAATAGCTTCACTGTAGAGGAGTCAAAACAATAAAAGCAGCACAACCCACACAAACGTAGGTTTTAGTGACAAAAGTGAGGACCAGCAATTAACTGCCATTAAATAAATAATTATATAAATATCAATAAATATAAACTAATCCCTAACCTTTATAGATGATTCATCGATCATCTATCTGAAATCGATCGTCTACCCATCTGAGATCTATCATCTATTGATATCAAAATATATCCACTTAAAGGAGTAGGTGTCCTTTTACTGGTACTGTAGGTTAGTATGGTTGTTCAGGTAAAGGTTAGGAATTAGTTCATATAGTTCTTTTTTAATGGCAGTAAATTGCCAGTAAAATAAATAAATAAATATTTATATATAGGCAGTAAATTGCAGTAATATATATTTTTTTTATTCAACATTGTTGTTTTAATGTAGTCACTATTCTACAACCTAACACAAAGGAAATAACCCCAAGAAAAATAAAGCTTCATATTAAGGTAAGGACCGGACCACTTTCCTCACTTGGCATGAAAACAGGAACACACCTCCCCGGGACTTTGAGGAAAGGCTTTGATGCATCTGTCTTGACTGCACTCAGCAACTGCTCTGACGACCAATGTTACTATCACCACAAGCATAGGCAGAGATGTAGCGTCAAAGACGAAACAACGAAGAAACCCAATCACGATTCATTCCTTACAGACACACCGAAAGCGTGCCAGCCAACAAACCCATGCGTTATCTTTGGTTCTGAGACAGCCTGTACATAATTAAAAAGGAGAACACACAGATATAAAACAGGAAAAAAAAACATGCACACCTCTGTAAATCCGGTGATAATTACAGCAGCAGTCTTTCCTTGGGCATCACCAGGTCCAGAAAAGAAACCATCTAGACAAGATTTCACCTGGATCCCTTATGTTATATATTCCAAATGTATTTGCTATCATTAGCAGCTTAACCCCCTACAGGAAATGTATATATTACAAGTGTGTGTCTATTGTGTTTTCCAACTGTCCGTCTGTCAATCCCAGTCAGATGGGAAGTAAGTCAGGTATAGTTTCCTGCTGCTTACAAATGGTCAGTCAGTCCATCAGTGAGACGGACAGTATAACTGACATTGTTTCCCAAAGCTAACAACAAAAGATGGAGAGAGATGAAGGGGGAAACACTTCCAAGTCCTTTTTCCCCACAGGCATTCCCCTACGTTTAGAAACAGAATAGCAGACTTTTGTCTGAAGCAAAAAGTGTTTAGTTGGAGGTCTGCTATATGCCAGGAGCTGCTCTGGTCTGCCGCTATCTGACCATGTTGGAAATGGATATTTGTCAGTAATGTCTCAAAACATTTTAACTCATTCAAATTCATTGTTTGGGCTAACGCCTCAAAACTCATGAACCCAGTCAAACGCATTGCTTGGGAGAGGCTTATATTATACAGGTGCACAGAATAATGTCTTGAGTGCAACAGAAGTTAGCGAAGTGAAGATGGAATTAAATTTGCTTAATTAAACCTTCTGTGGATGTATGTTACATATGTGGTGACCCAGACCAGTCTGAGTAAATCGTCATCATTGTGATCGGACTACCACTCATGTTAGAACATACAATAGGACGAGTAACTACTCCTGTCGCAAATTTCTGCTAAAACCTGACTCTCAGCAGCAACTTTTTTTAATAGACACGTTTCCACACCTCCAAGGACGCCAGATGAGATTGGAGGTGTGGCCTTGTGAGACTACCCTCTTCCAAATAAATGCACTTACATTACTTTATATCTAAAGGCTGTTGAATGCTATTTGGTCAAATTCTTACTTCATTCACAGCATGACCAATGATTTTCAGCAGTGAAATTTGTATAAAGACCAGAAAAGGAACTAGGCAATCCAAGTTCGGCCAGCCCTCAACTGAAAGTGAAGAATGTTGTGGATTCGACCCGGGGTTGCTCACATGAGAAGCTATGTCTTTAGCCACTACATCACAGAATTGTGTGCTTATAGTGTCGGTATAGCGTCTCGACATTAGTTCATTCAGTCACGCATTAATGCTCCTTAAGTGTACCTCCACCACAAATAGCATTTTTGACCAGTATGGCTTTTGCCACTGGCCGTTATAACAGTTAATTAGCCATTTGTAAATGACATTGATACACCATCAATATAGCTGATGATAAAATACTTTTCTATCAAGTGAAAAGACGAGAGAATCATGTACTGTAGCCAGACACGTTTTTATCTATCCTGAACAAATCCTAATGCGTAATTCAAAAATCCACCAGAAATATTCACAATATAACAACAACCTGTTTTATTTTGGGTTTCCTATGACGTAGCTACTGAAGGTTGTTGCCTCCTAACATTTTAACAAAATACAATTCTTGTCCTCAGATAAAGGATTAAACACATTGAATGAACGGACAACCCTGAATACAAAAACCTTGATGATGATGACGACATGTGTCGCCTTGTCAGAGATCTCTCCTTGCATTGACCAGATTATTTCTAGAAGCCATCAGATGTCCCCACACTGAGTGAGCAACATTTTACAGTCAATTACAGTCAGACAGTCTGTATTTATTTAAGATGTGTTGTATGATAGCACTGGCAACAAGCTATTTTCCTTTGAATAAACACAATATAAACATGGAATATGTAATAATTTTAGCAAAATGACATAGTAGATGGTAGCCTCTAGGTTAGCGCTACTGACTAGTAACCAACAGTTTGCTTGATTGAATGGGTCAGATTTATACATCCAGAGGGCTATGTGCACCGCATCCATCTCTGCAACAACATCTCAGAAGAGCACAAAAAGGGATTGTTCCAAAGTCAGTAATGCATCCGTATCCTCCTTGAAATAATAATCTCAGACATGATTCAAGTTAGATTGGTGGAGTTAAGTGATACCCTTTCACCTATAAAAAATCCCTTAAAGACCTCTGTCCAATGCAAAATATATTTAAAATAAAAAGAAACATTTTGTAAATAATTCAAAATTGTCTCTGACCATTACAGAGCCAATAGATGCTGTAAACTTAAACTCACTTCACAGCATTTTCTGTCGGCTCATGGGATTAGGTTGGCTTGGCAAGACTATACCTCATAAGATTTAAAAGTTATGTTTTTCTATTAATAGTACATGTGGTGGAGGTTGGGGCTGGTCTATAACGGAGTTGTGTGTGTGTGTGTGTGTGTGTGTGAGAGTCTGTTTGTGTGTGTACACCTTTGACATCTGTTCCCCTATGACAGTTTGTTTCCTAGAGTGCTAGTTAGCATAGAGACTGTACATTTGCATGTGTGCGTGCATGTGGTATTTAGCACCGCAGAGCTATGTAGTACATCTCAGCAAACACTGACAGCATTCAAAACAAATTAACATTTGGATGTCAAGCCTTTAAGGCTTCATTGACAAATGAACATTCTCTGGCATTTCCACAAAAGCCACTTGAATAAATAGCTCTTAACATCAAGGCGGATGTGGTTTTTAGAAGTTCACGGTTAACAATACTCCCCAGTACCGTTTCCCATGATGTGCTCGTTGAAGTTCAATTTTAGCCCACACGCGCACACACACACATATACACACACACAAAAGTTTGTACAGCTAACCTCATGGGGACCAGAAAATAGAAATTGAATGCTCCCTTGCCCTAATCTTAACCCTAAACCTAACCGTAACCCTTACCCTAATCCTAACCTCAATAAAGTAACATTTACACCTAAACCTTACCTAGGTGTAATGCCTAACCATAACCAACAATGCCAGGACCTTAAAGAAACCCCAATTCAAACTCTCAAATGTATTGTAAGTTTGACCCTAAACCCAAACCCTGAGCCAGAAACATTCCCCCCATGAGTCAAATTTCTTGTGGTTTTACTATACTCATGGGGACATGAGTATAGTTAGAACGAACACACACACACACACGAACACACACACACACACGAACACACACACACACACGAACACACACACACTTTGAAGTAGAGTGAGCCAACAGGCCTGACAATACTATTATAAACCATTACAGAGTGCTTTGAGAAATAGGCCTCCTAATTTGGATCCTAGTCTGGACAACCCACACAGGCTCAAACCAAGGCTGCTCCCCATATTACATCCTATTCCTTATATAGTATACTACTTTCTAGCAACAAGTCGTGCCATATATTGAGAGCGGCTATTTCATTTGCAGGCCGCTACATTCTGGGTTAATGACCAGGCAACCACATTTCATCCATGGCTGAGGTAATTCTTCATGCACTGAAAAAGGAATTCACCGCCTCTGAGTGTCAGGGTTTCCCAACCCAGCCAGTACATGACTCCTTCCATTTAATTACCTCAAAGAAATTCCGCCAACTGTTTTAAAACACCTAGCTAAACACAGATTTGAAATGGCTCTTTGAGGACAATAACTTCAGCTTTCATCTCAGTTTCAGCTGAGTGCTTTGGAGTGCCAGAGGAAGTCCCTTTCCATGAGCCATCTCAAAGCCCAAGAGAAAATCGACGTGTGTGGAATATAACAGACATGTTTTTCAAACCCCAGAAAGACTGGACTCGTCATTTGTACTGATTGAAGTAAAAATATAGGGTGCATGTACAGTAAAGGCCCATCCATTTACTTTTGTTTACTACATTTGAACAGAGAACAGGGCTTGTGCACAATATGGGCCTCATTCAGATGTAATTCACAATATCGAGATATTGGTGACTTTTTGGAAGCAGATACAGTAAAAGAAAACAGTCCACCCTAACCAACTTCGAGGAAAAAGGAAGACATTTCCAGATGTATGAGCATTCCTGGAGCTCACAGCCACCAGACTGAATTGTAATGTGTGGTTAAGGCTTTAGCAGCAATGAGGTTTCGCATTTCACCTTGCTCAGCCATGTGGACCGGGATGAAATAAAGGAAGTGTTTGTGTTAAATTAATTGAGGCCCACTGCTCCAGTTACAGTTATTGCATCGTCCGTAAGAGTGTTTTCCCCCCTTGGCCATTGATCTTGGCGTACATTATGAGAGGAGATTCTCCACAGCCACATGCTGGAGGCCAAGGCGTGCATGTGAAAAGCATTGTTCTCCAGTTCCTTTCTCTCCCTGATCTTCTTTCGCTCTCTCGACTGTCTAGATATTCACCCTGTCTACCACTGGCGTCTTGGCTGCCCCCACCTTAGCACTCTAATGGTGGAATCAGCTTCCTCTTGAAGCTTGGACAGCATAGTCATTGCCCATTTTCCATACACTTTAAAAAGGCAGGGTTTCAGAAATGTTTCTAAAATAACTCAGCGTCTCCGTTGGTTACCTCGGTTAAACTAATGCTTTACATTTTTATTACGTGTTTCTTCTAGCTCTGACTTTGCTGATAGCATCATTAACTAAGGTGTACTTACTAATACTACTACTCAGATGCATAGTTATTCTACCCTGGCAATATTAACATTAATTCATTAACTTAGACTATCGGCATAAGATAATCTGCTAAATTAGTAAAATGTACTGAGGTCTATCATTGAAGGATTCATATTAACACCAGCTGGATGTTCACACTTTTCTTCTAAAAGAATCAATGTGTTCCTTCCTGCTAACAGCTGCACAGTAAAGAAATTCAGCAATGGGGAAATTTAAAGGGAGTAGGAAAACCTAATCAAACTGTGCTGTCCTTTCAATATCCCTAGAAGAAGAAGTTAGGGTTAGAATTACACATTAGATGTACCATTTAGAAGACTTCAAAAACACTGCACGTAACCCCCTTTAGCTGGAACACACTTATTGTGTTGCTTGCTGACTGGGGAAATGTACAATACAGTACGAAAATGCATTGAGATTGGAAGCATGGATGCCTTGACAGGATCCCACAAATGTACATTTAATGCTTTTAGCTTTTTTGGGTGTTCAGTATCTTGAGAACGATCTATAGGAGTAAATTACTGGTGGTGTCTTTGCCACATTCCCCAGTGTTTGTACCACTGCAGCATGGGTTTAAATCCAACCCTTTCAGCAAATCTATCTTTCCCAACTCCAATAAGAGCATCCACATAGCAAGTGAGATGTAGGTGTGTATATATCTATATCTATCTATATAGCGAGGAACAGAAGGATAAAATAAGAGACCACTGCAACTTGATCGCTTCCGTACCTCACTCGAAACTTTCCATTTAAACTTTTTTCAAAAGGAAAGAGAAAGGTGCAGGGATCTCTTAACTTTTTCTGGAGCTGTGTGTGTGTGCGCATATATATGTACAAACACACAAAAGATATTTTAAAAAAAAGTATTTATACGATGTAGAAAGTGAGACAAAGATCAATCATATCAGAACTTTTTCCACATTTAATGTTACCTATAATGAACAATTCGATGGAAAATACTTACTGAAATCTTCAAGAGGGAAAAATGAAATCCTTTCAATAACCAGGTTGCACATTTAATAATTTGTGAGGTCAGCAAAATTTAGAAATAGCAGACTACACCAAAAATAGGAATTATCAATTCACCTGCCAGAGCAAAAGTTTACTCTCCAATTTAAAAACTGCCTGTGTAAGTTTCGATGGAAATGATATAAATGTACACAACCTGTATCAGTTTGCAATGGTGAAATTTAATCCCTCCTGTATCCACTCTCCCATGAAAGCGAGATCCATCAGCAGTGGCCGGCGTTTAAGAATGATTCCCCTCAAAAACATCGGCATATTTACAACATTAGTCACACCTAAGCCAAGCAATGAAATATTATGGAGTCTGGACTTTTGAAATAAATGTAAAATGGATGTAATGTAGGTTTTTTTACACAGCAGTGCCTATTTTGCTCAGCATAATTTTGTTAAAAATGTCTATGTTTGTAGAATACAATTACAGGTCTGTGGAGTATATAATGACCAGTAATATATATACATTAGGTTGCCAAATCGGTGGTGTCAAAGTAACTCCGGTCTTCTAAATAAGACCTGAACCAATTAAGGACTGTCCCAGAGTCCTACCTTATTTTCTGAACTCTCTAGCAGTATTCTATGATCTATAGTGTCAAATGCATTAGAGTTGGGCTATGTCCCAAAAAAGCCCTCCATGTCCCACAAGAGTGCACCACCTTAGCATAAGAGAATTTGGCACAGCCTTGTTCATTCTATTTTCAACATTGTTTAACCAAGCAGGTAAATAAAGAACAAGTTAATCCAGAGACATCACCACTCTACCCGAAGAGAGATCTTTAGCAGCAACAAGTAGGCCTAATAGCAGGCAGAGGACAAACTGAAATCAGACACCAAAAGCATTGCTAATGGGCACTTCAGCACAATTCCAGCCAGGTTCTTTTCCCATGTGAACATTTCAAATATCTGGTTCTGTTTGTCAATTTAACTTAGAATGGAAGCTGCAAATTAACCTTAGTGGTAGTTTTTTCTCTCAATGTGTGAAATATGTCATGCAGGCCCCACTGGACAAAGTAGGCGGTGTTAAAAAGTGCGTTCGGGATCACGTTACCAACAATTCCCTTCTTCCTTTTTGTTTCTTCATAAGCAATAGTGTCAGGGCCTGCAAGCTCTGGGGAAATGTTAGTTCACAAACAGAAATCATTAGTAACCCCAAGAAGGAGTGCTGTAAGGACAATCTCAGTTTCAACTGAGCACTATAGATTGCCAGAGTTAGTACCATTTTTTGAGTCATCTCAAAGCCCCAGAGAAACTTGAAGTGTGCGGAATAGGACAGACATGTTTCTCAAACCTCAGAAGAACTGTGCTCGCCGTTTGTACTGACGGAAAAACTCTACACTATGTAGTCACACCTACCAGTTGATGTGTTGAGGAAGCCCTAAGATGGCAGCCTCCAGAGCAGCAGGCAGCAGAGGCCAGTAGGTGGAAAACAACAGTGGCCTGGTTGACATTAATCACAGTAGTCATTTAGAATTAGCCACTAGAGCTGCGTGGCAGAGCAGAATAACCAGGTAACGAGAACAACACCCGAACCCTGCACCCCGCTCCCTGCCAGTGCCTCTTCATAATCATGTACTGATAAATTGGTGCTTCAATCTCTAGTGCACTCAGCTCCTAACAGTCCCAACTCAGACACACAACAATTTTAAACACTGTTTTCCTTCGGGGGATGCAATAGTGAGAGACTGTTGGAATGGGCAGACAATTCAGACTCCAGTTGATTGGAATGATTTGAGAATTCAGGCATTTCCATTACTGGCCAATTGCTCGGTCCACTACGTTACCCCCAGCATCTCAGTCTGTGTGCAACACAAAGACATGTAGACAATTTATGATCCAGATGCAACAGAAATGATCTTTAGCCACTGTGCTGATACATTAATTCATATGCTAATCAAAAGCCAAATGGAATCCTGTCATATACCACATCATGATTTTGTAAATTATTTCTACCTTCAAATGTCCGGCATTTGCAACCACACTTTAAAACAAGATGCTGGAATTTACTAATTTGCTTCTGTAGCTGGAGAAAAGATTGGGGGGACTCTGTGATTACATGCACTCCTAAGATACATGTCTAGGTTTTCAAACACTGATAAATAACAGGGGTCGAGAGAGAGAAAGACGTCAACCCAGAGCATGGAAACAGAGGGAGACAGACAGACAAATCATAATTTGTATTGTCGCCTCCTTATAGCATGCTAAATCCACTTGGCCCAGCTGCCTGTGAGGCCAACCGTTTTATCCAAAACAGGCCCATGTTTCTATTGCAATCAATAGGCTAAACCAGAGTCAGAACAGGAATCCTAAATTGGAGCTGGAACTGGCAGCAAATTCCTACATGATGCATGTTGTAACAGTCCTCATCTCGTCAAGAAGGAAGACAATATCAACATCTAATCAAATACAACAAGCCAGGAACACTGTAATTAGGGGACCTGTTCAAATGATATGATCTATACTTGTTCACTTCAAAAAAGCATTAGATAGGTATAGGTCAGCTGGTGTTAATTTCCACCTTGTTGTGAAAAATCAGTCACTCATCGCAGTAATTTATTTTAAAATTAGCTAAGGGAACAAGAGCACACTTTGGGGAGGTTGAGATAACTAGGGCAATGCCATAACCTAAACCTTTGGTCTAGTGGTCTAGGAGCCAATTTTACTGTATCAGCATTCAGCATGAAAATTAAATGTTTATAAAAGCATGACATAACTTCTAGCTTTGGCGATTCCTGTCTCTCTCCAAGATATCAAGTAGGCATCTTAGTCCAGAACCATCTGGCTATAGTATTAGTAGGTTAAGGAAGTGAAGAGTATACATGCTTAATAGTGTTTCCTGTCTACAAAACATTAACATGGAACAGGGAAAACAGCCCTATGCCACCTTGCTTTTCTTTCCTGTCACCATCTCCTTCAACAACATGCAAATAATTACTTGTTAAAATAAAAGGCTAAATCATCCTGTCTCAATTTAATAGACATAAAAAACCCAATTCTATCTTTTGGAGGCTAAGTTGAGGTTAATATGCAGTGCGCAAATATTTTTATAATAATGCTTCAGAATCTTTTTCATAGTTGCGTTTCAGCTTCTGACCAAATTCTGCCTGAGGCTGAATCAAGTTGCTCACCCTTGGCCTACAAACTCAACCAGCTTCGCTTCCTTTAACATTCACCCCAAATGGCCATCGCACAACAGTCAAAACATTCACTAGGCCATTCCTGGCGAGTAGCGTGTTACAATTCTGTAAGCCTAAATATGGAATAAGGTGCCATTAAAACGTAATACACACGCTTCTGCTAATTTCCTGGTTTGGAAACCTAATATCAGTAGGTTATGCCCCGGCCGTTTTACAGAAAATAAGATACAATTATTTGGCATGTTTCGTTTCTACCTGCACGCAGAGGTTTATTCATCCGGTTAGTTGACGAACATAGCTAATAGGGCCAGTTTTCCAGCCACACGCAATACAAATGTATCCCCGCTTACGCAACTTATTCACTATCCATTTACAGGTTTATATACAGCAGTTAATGTTATCCACCTTAGTTATAGAGAACAAGTTACTAATTGCTTGTTATGTAGGCCATCAAATCTGCAAGGATATTCTTTAGTGTCGGTTTGTTTCACCAAGCTAAGAACAATGTGTTCCTTTATAGACTACGTTATTTATTATGTATGGTGCAACCAATGAGGAAAAACAAAGACTCGGTTCCACCAAGAGCCGCACATCTGTATGCAACTGAACAGGCGTTATCTGTGTACCGATCACAGTGCCTCAGTTCCAACTGGCAGCATTTATTAGGGCACTAGATTTGACCAGAGCCCTAGTGGACTCCGGATTATGTAGAAATTGACCAGAGCCCTAGTGGATTCAGGATTATGTAGAAATTTTGTGCAATCTAGGAAGACATTTCTATTTTGTGACGATGTTTGGAGCACAATTTAATGCATGTTCCAAAGTTCATCATTAATTTTAAACATAAAGTTTGCGTTCGCTGCTTTTTTCAACATAGGTAAAGCCTGAAATTGCAAACACATCTATCCCGATCTCCAGGAGGCAACATATTGCAAAACCTCGGAGATACTCCGGCCGGTTGCCAAGATTAATATTTGATTGTCTACAGCATTTAGAGTACAGACAAATAGGCCTGAAGGTTGTGAGGGAGGCCACCCTAATTGGAACGCTTTCATTTGCAATATTTCCTGTACTATGTGGACGAGTAGCATTGGAATTAGTCATCAGTAGCCTACAACATACAGGCGACAACCTAATAATGAAGACATCAAATGTAAAATACTGTCACGACGTGATTTTAAACTACAGTAGCATGCAATCTTCTCTTTACAAAACTCCGCGACAGTGACTCCCATCAGCAGCATTGACGAATTCAGCAATGATCACGCATCGTTGATTTTGATGTAAAATGACTAGGCTGCTATTTACACATTCAGATTTAGCTGACGTGAAAACGGTGAAACACCAAATCAGGATCAATGTAACGCTATAAAACACAAGACACGTGTCAAAACATTCTAAAATGATTTGAACTGTCAACGCATTGATACACAAATTGTCTCAAATAAAGTAAAATTAGAAACATTTCTATTTAAAATGACTTCCAAATTTTTGATGCTCCTGATGTGAGATACGGATAATACAGTCGAGGTAGCGCGGTTGATGCTAAAAGAGGAATGGGAAAAGAGACGGTTACGGCTACACTGTCGCAATCTTCTTTCACTTGGTAGAATTATAACCACCCACCTAATGCTGCGGATCCAGTTCGGGAGAGTTGATCAAGCTGCTCAACTGTTCCAAAGAGTTGAACAACGTTGCTTGTACATTCCATTCGTTATAATTGCTCAATGTTTTTGACTGATCTGACACACACGGTTACTTGTTACTGCATTCCCTTCAATTGTATCGCTGCAAAACGCGTCACCCCCACTTTCCTAGACTGGTGCCCTAGGCCTGAAAGAGCCTGGGATTGGACAACCTGCAGAAAAGAATTCAACGAACTGTATCTGCCATGACAGACGATTGGTTAAAAGGCTTGGTGGGGCGTCAACACCTTTAAAGAGACAGTGAACACAATTTGAATTATATGGAGCACATTGGCGCTTATGGTAAAATGAAATGGCAGCGTAATTTCTTCCCTAACATTTTTATTTGTTCCCTCAAATGTTTTACTTCATTCTATCAACTTTTTTTAACTCATTCCGCTGGCACAGAGGTTTTAGGCAGCAGATGACTTAAAAAAGTTGCCTACATTGCTATCAAGGTTAACTTTGTATAGCATGTCGGTTTCTATGATAAATTAAACTCATTTGGAATCTACATAAACAGTGCTATTGAACTCATTTCGAATCTACATAAACAGTGCTATAGACGGGTTCTCAGTTGGGGATGTTGGGGACTGTCCCAGCATAGTAAGAACAGATACTCCAGTCAACACTGAAGCCATGACTGACCATCCAAGATATTCATAATATTTTTACCATGTTTTGAGAATGTAAAAAGTTTGAAATTACATTGTTTACATTCTGTTATTTCAAGGCATTTTTCCACCAACAATTTAGAACTGTTGGGAGAAAGGTGGGAAAACATTTTATCGTTGTTTACCCCAATGATTGCCAATTCTGCCCTTGATATACGCAGCTAGTTAAATATCTGGTGATTAGTTGACAAGTTGAATCAGGTGCAGGTTTCCAGGGCTATACAAATATTGTATCCTGTTTGAGGGTCTGGGAGACTGGTGTTAGGAACCACTACCATGCCATTAATGAGCCTATGCCATTAACTGATAAATGCAGAACTCTAGGATGGCAATTTACCTGAACTTGAAGACCAAATCATTTACTTGAATATATAAAGACAAAACTGAACAACAAGTTCCTGCTGGCAATGTCAGCCCAGTCCCAGGGTGAAGTGGACCAATTTGGATTCTGGGAGAATCAATGGAGATGTAGAAATGACTGTGAATATTATGTATGTTATTATGGTTTCTGTTCCAGCATGAGAAAGTTATTAAGGCCAGCTTTATGTTGGTAAGTCGTCCATTTGAGAAAATGTATTGTCTCATGACTTTGTTGGCTGAAACATTTAGTGAGCAACTGGATCATCAAGAGGGAACAGTCAGCGAAGTTGGAAGTCCCAACCAGTTGATTACATTACATGGCAGATGTCTCCTAAGGTGAGATCCATGCAAGAACATTTAGTTTGTCTTTCATTTATGTCCTCTAATCAGTTATAGGACCACTTCAAAGAACTGTAAAACAGGATTTTGATATTATTTTTGTAGAAAGTGTCTCAAAATCAGGTTGATTACAGAAGGTATCTTGTTCTGATGCCACAATAAGTTCTGTTATAGCTGACTTTGATGGTTAAAATGACACACCGCTAGAACCCTCACTAAATCTTGTCTAACTGACTTTGACGGTTAAAATGACATACCGCTAGAACCCTCACTAAATCTAATCTAAATGACTTTGACGGTTAAAATGACATACTGCTAGAACCCTCACTAAATCTAATCTAAATGACTTTTGCCTGATGAAAACCAAAGAAACTGTTTGTATGTTGCAAAGACAACATTTACAGCTAACCCTTTTGCAAACCTCAACCCATATTTTACAGTACCACTATGCATAACGTTTGGGCCATAGCTATATATTTACAGTTGAACATGACACAAAGCAAGAGCCTTGGTGTGTTTATGATTATTTAAATATGTTACTCAGGGGCCTATGCACCCCTTTTAGAATGCTAGGGTTTTGTAATGCAAAAGAATGAGACAAAGGGATATCATGTCAGAACCTTTTCCACCTTTAATGTGACCTATAATGTGAACAATTCAACTGAAATCTTTGAGGGGG
Organism: Esox niger; assembly: GCA_016801105.1. Taxonomy (NCBI): domain Eukaryota; kingdom Metazoa; phylum Chordata; class Actinopteri; order Esociformes; family Esocidae; genus Esox; species Esox niger. The sequence goes on along the minus strand of JACXGJ010007991.1, from coordinate 9,563 downwards.
AAACATTTTTACAATAACCAGGTTGCAAAAGTGTGCACACCCTCTTATAACTGGGGAAGTGGTTGTGTTCAGAATTAACTAATCACATTCAAACCCATGTTAAATAGAAATCATTACACACCTGCCATCATTTAAAGTGACTGATTAATCACAAATAAAGTTCAGTTGTTCTAGTAGGATTTTCCTGACATTTTCTTAGTTGCATTTCAGAGCAAAAGCCACGGTCTGCAGTGAGCTTCCAAAGTATCAGAGGGATGTCATTGTTGAACTATATCAGTCAGAAGGGTACAGAATAATTTCCAAAGCATTAGCATTATACCATGGAACACAGTGAAGACAGTCATCATCAAGTGGAGAAAATATGGCACAACGGAGACATTACCCAGATATGGACACCCCCCCCCCCCAAAATGTATTAAAAGATGAGAAAACTGGCCAGGGAGGCATCCCAGAGACCTACAGCAACATTAAATGAGCTGCAGGAATTTCTGGCAAGTACTGGCTGTGTGTTACGTGTGACCAGGTTACTGAGTTTGTTTTATAAAAAAAAATGTTTGTTTGTTTTTCTATTGAATTGTTCATCATATAGGTCACATTAAAGGTGGCAAAAGTTCTGACAAGATTTATATTTGTCTCTTTTTTTACACAACAAACACCTGGCATTTTAACAGGGGTGGGTAGACTTTATTTCCACTGTACTTCTTAAGTTTTAGCACAAACACTTAAGGTTGTGTTGCTAAAACACATAATTCTACTCTCATCAGACCATAGAGCCAGGGTCCAATGAATGCCTGGAGAAATTAATTAGGATACCTGGTAATTTGGACTCAAGGAGATTTTTGGCAAAAAACTGTTTGCCTCTGCCAGGAGGCTAAAACTGTGTCGTCATTGGATCTTCCAAGATAAAAATTATCCAAAGCATACCATCAAATCCACACAAAATGGCTGGCTGATCAGAGTCAAGCTTTTACAGTGGCCGTCACAGTCCCTTGACCTATATCCCACTGAAAACCTGTAGGGAGAGCTGAAAGAGAGTCTGCAAGTGAGGACCAAGGACTCTAAAGGTCCTAGAGTGTTTATGTATGTTGTTAAATCCTTACTATGTCTTCTCCCACATCATCAAGCATTATTAGAGATGACACAGTGCTATTAGATTAGATTAAACTTTGTCATTGAACAGTACAAGTACAGTGCAAAGAAATGCAGTTTGCGTCTATCCAGAAGTGCAATTAGAAGAGAGCAGAAATGTACAAGTATTTACATAATGTAGTATAATGTAAGTTATAAGTGGGATGTATACATGCAAATGTAAGCACAAATGGTAATATCAAATGTGCAGGAAGGCAAATTGATGGTCCATGTGCAGCTGAAATGCAGGAATAACAGCAATGTGGTTCCTGCGGTAAATGTTTACATGCAGCAACTTAAAACGTCCTTATCAAACTTTGGGTCTCAGTCTCTCTGTCTTGGCCTGTCCCTCTCTCTCATTCTGTCTCATCCTGTAATGGGGTGTCTCTCTTTCTGAGACATCTCTAGCTAGAGGCATAAAACAGCAGTCAGAGATTTAGTTAGCAGCAGAACTGACGTATCTCCCTGGCTCGTAGCCTCCTGTAACACAGTGGATCTTCAGCTCTGACTCACCAAGGGGCTGAGCAGGCAAGTGGTCTGGTAGGCTGAGTGCACTTCCTGGCTGTCTCCCAATTGGACACGTATTCCCTTTACACTTTGTTTCAGGACAGTTCATCAAGCTGCCATTTTGAAATACACCCACCGACACTGTCAGCAGGAAGAAAAATAAGTTAGCAGGATTATGCCATCTTTTGATTTGATGGAAGGTATAATTGTTTGAGCAATGAGCCTCGGTACATCTTTTTAGAGGAAAGAGAACCTGAGTTGAATGTCCAAGTTCATGTTTTTATTTTAGTTTAATGTCAATTTTTTTAACTTAGTTTTAGCAATGAAGGGGCACACAAACAGCAGCATTCGTTCTGGCATATTTTTATCTTCTTTGTTTTGGGCATTGCTGTAAGCTCTGCCACCTCCAATAATGATAAACATCTCATGAAATACAAGCTGGGATTCAAGCTGCTAGAAGCAGGTTCAAACAGTCATCAGAATGCAGACACAGTCTCCATTCACTTACATAACCTTGGGCCAGATTACTGTATGGGCATGCAGAAAACCTCCCCCTGGGAGGTCAAAGCACCAATTGCTCTGGACTATTGTTGTATGATTTGCTTTCAATTCACTTTAAATAAAAAAAAGGTTTATTTTATTGTCATGACAAAATGTGCAGAATATCAATATTGAACAGATTTTTACACTGCACCATGGAAAAAGGTTTTTCTTGGATAAATGATTGATTCACACTAAGTGGCTACATCTTAATATAGCTAGGTGAGACAACTACACATATCAGTGTCATAGTAGGGACATTTTGCTGTCAATAAAAAGTAATTGCTAAAGTCAGTGCTGACCAGAGGCGACAAGTGCTCTTATTTCTTATTTTCTTGTAGATTTAGGGGGAGGGTTTAAGAGACATGTCTGAGATGTGTTATTTGAGATACCCTTTAAAGAGTTTGTTTTCTAGACAATTCAAAAAATGCATTGGGTAAGGTTATTTTGTCCTAGATTATCTCAGGGGAAGTGGTTTCCACAATTGGGGTGCCAGGGGATGTAAGAACTCAGCTCTCACTCAGTCCAATGTATTCATGAGACAAGTGGAGAGCTCAGCCAACAGCATTATACAAGTTAAAAGAGCAGGTGCTTGTCAGAGAGCTGTTGAAGGTTATCACAGATTGAGTTGGATACCATGACTGAGATTAGGTAAGTATTTTACAACAGCTGACTTGAGTTGTGATTGTGCCTTAACGTTTTGCCTTAACATTAAATAAATAAACTTCATATTGCACTACAATGCTGTAGTTCAACCCTCACTACATCTTACACAAATAAGTAGCATTTTAAAATGTTATGCAATCTAGCAGTGAACAGTACCTTACTCCTGGTACCATGAAGTACTTTTTTGCCAAACCTCAAATTAAATATGAATTGTAATGAAAACACTTGAAGCAGGGTTATGGATTCACATGTAGAAATTAGTGGTAGTGTTCATCCAGCACCAACAAAGACAAGTAAATGAGGACTAGGTCAGAGGGCAGGCAGTGGTCATATGCAGGTGTTCCACAATATACAGGCAGAAAAACAGAAGGGCTTGGCAGGAGTCGATGTCAGGGCAGGCAGAAAGTCATGAACAGAACCCAGGCAACGGTACAGGAGGTATAATCTGAATTAAAAAACTCATGGGACAAAGCAGACTATTCACACAGGTAGACAGAAGATTATACCGCTGGGGAGAAATGCTCGGTATGTTACAAAATGTAAACAATACCTCACAAAGAGGAAGTGGCCGAGGACGACTATATAACTGGAGTGTGGATGAGGAACAGGTGTCTAGATTTCTAGTGATTGTGATCTGAGGTGCGAGTGACGTTCAGGAGAGGGAGGTTTTATGTGTGTGAGTGAAGGTTGTGCAGTAGCAGGTGTGAGTGACATTCAGGAGAGGGAGGTTGTGTGTGAGTGAAGGTTGTGCAGGAGCAGGACATGATCTGGGGTGCGAGTGACGTTCAGGAGATGGAAGTTGTAAGTGTGTGAGTGAAGGTTGTACAGGAACAGGATGTGGTGACTGGCTGGACCTTACAGAATTTGTATTTTGATTTGTATTTTTACATCCACTTAGTCCTTCAGCTCAACACTCGCTTGACATATTGTTTTTGTGTTGAACAGGCTAAAGTATATGTTATCGACATATGCAAAGTTATTTTGACATGATTTATAACTTTTCTGTTATAAATTCTGTTAAATAGGCTAATTGTAACTTACTGGTAAGCATTCATGTAGCTTAACTCAGTTTTGAGTCCAAATACTTGCACGTTCCCAAAACTGTTTCACGTTATCACCAAAAACAGTATAATTATGATTGCACATTAATGAAGTTAATTTTATAGATTTACATGTCATTGTTTACCCTATTTTGGGAACAGAAAAAGCCATACAGAAAAACAGAGGAAAAAAATTGGAATGAGAAGGAGTGAGAGAGAAGGGACAAAGATGAGATGACCCCTTTCCCAACATGGGCCTTGGTCAAAGGTAAATCGGGTGCCATTTGAGACGTCCAAACTTCTTTTTGGCCTCATGGAAAAAGGAGATGACTTATTCACAGATATATCACAGAGATTTGTCCTCTGAACCAGCGCAACTGAGAGATAAAGGGGCGTAAATGATATAGCAAAGGATCAAATGTGCCACTGTAGGAGATTCTCAGGTTTCATCCAGACTGGGGCACAAGAGTGCTCGGTCAGCCGGGATCACCACTCATCTCTGGCAGAGTTCAAAGTGCATGTTAACTGATCTGAAAGACACCGAAAAATACCAGATAGGAAAATGTTCAGCTTACGGGATCTGAATGAAAACATCAAGGTCTGTATCTCTGTTCTCAAGGAAGCTCTGTATCAAATCTGCAGTGTTGATTCGATAGGGTCTCCTTTTTGGATGATATGTTCCTAAATATTACACAACAGTCCTGACATTGTAAAGAATGGCTTTGTCAGATGGTGCAAAGCTATCTTTGTGTGTCATGGTCGAAGAGCTTAAAAAAGATAGTGCTTCAGTGGAACACAACTTGATATCTCTCTACATGTAGACACAAAGCTTTTAATTATATATCTCTGTCTGATGGTCACAAGGCTGTTCTATATTAATCATGTGGATTGTTGTTTATATATGGTTCTATTCAACTTCTCAAAGAAAATCTCACTTTTAAAATGTATTATTTGGTCAGTTAACCATACCCAAATAATTTTGTTAAATTGTATTATATTATATTCAACTTTATTGTAATTGAACAGTATGAGTACAGTACAACAAAATGCAGTTTGTGTCTAACTAGAAGTGCAAATAGAGGAGTATACAATTATTAAGTAAATGTATATACAAGTACAATGTATAGGTGTGCAATTAATGCAAATGCTTACATATGGCATGAAAAATTCACAAATTTTCTGAAAATGTACAGGACTTAAGTATAATGTATGTACAACTGAGATAAATAGTTGTGGCAATTCTCAAAGGCATCTGAATTTGCAATCGAGGCAAATTGAAGGAGTAAAGTTGCATATGCAAATGAAATGCAGGGACAGCAGTAATGAGGTTCCTGAAGTAACTGTAACAATTGAAAATGCAAGTACAGTGGCAGTTCTAAATGTGCAGTGAGCGCAGGGTTAAGGTGCAGGTTTAAGGTGCAAGTTGGCATGTGCAAATGAAATACAGGAATAGCAGCAATGACACGTTCCTCTAGACAAACTGAAACTGTAAAACCTTATCCGACTTGTAAGGCAGTGACATAGTCCAGTTTGTGCAAAGTGTGGGCATAGTCAGTGATGGGAGGTCATACAGTTCAGCAGGGTTACAGTAGATGGAAAGAAACTGTTCGTGAGCCTGCTGGTGCAAGAACGCAGAGACCTGATGGGAGGAGGGCAAACCGATTGTGGCATGGATGTGAATAGTATATGCCCATTTGTTGCCAAAACTGACATTGTGGGGCAAAGAATTTAACTTCAATCGTAAACAGACCATTGGAGAAATGCTCAGTAGTTACAGTGGGGAGAACAAGTATTTGATACACTGCTGATTTTGCAGGTTTTCCTATTCACATAGAATTTAGAGGTCTAGATTCCGTCTCTCACAGTTGAAGTGTACCTTTGGTAAAAATTACAGACCTCTACATGCTTTGTACGTAGGAAAACCTGCAAAATCAGCAATGTATCAAATACTTGTTCTCCCCACTGTATACCTGGAAAATCGGCACTCTAGCTATAAACAGAAGTACCATCCTTTATGATGATGTTTCTATGAAAATCCTGTAAGGGAAGTCTAGGAAAAATCTTATAGGATTGGACCCTTAAAATATTCCTTAATGAAAAGTACAACAAGAATCCTATAAGCTTCATTTATGTGACCATCATATAGCCACTCAACTGTGTTGTGATACACAGACTCCATTCCTGCCTGGGATTTCTATGGAGTGTCAGTAACCTGACGGCCCAGATCCAGAACATGTTGTCTTAGATCATCACAGGAATTAACTCTATCCATCAAGACACAGACTTTCTGAGACTGCTTTTACTATACTATATATTCTAGCAATATATGTTTTGAGTCAATATGTATTACAATGACTTGTTCTTTTACAGAGAAGCTGTTATACACCTTTTACGGATGCCATCACAGAGATAAAAAAAAAAAAAAGATTCCTACAGATCAAATAGCTCTGTTCAAGTAACAGAGGATCTTCCCACAAATGAAGTTGGTAAAACTGTTAGAAACCAGTTTATCGAGGGCAACATTTATCAGGCTCTCATGAGATCTGAGGATATAAGTCAGGCAGAGGACTTAATGTACTTTGTTTGACATACATAAAGAGGTTATGGTCACTGGAGGATCTCCTGGTGACCATAGCCTCACAAAAGAAAACTGTGAAAATATAGGGAGGGATTGCCAGTGTGTAACCATTGATATACAAGAAAAACATATGAAATCAGCTGAAAGAGTATGTTCTGAGAAATTGTGTCCAGGCCAGTTAAAGTTATTGGAGAGCTTACAATTGCAGTCCAGGGTTTTTAGAGCTAACACTAATACAGAAAAACAAAGATCTAAGCCAAAAACAACTATTCTGACATTTGTTTAAGATTTTGTCTGTGAGCCCTAAATACTTAATATTTAAGCAACTGCTATAAAATTGTAATTCTGATCACCATAATGGGATTGTTAAACCATTGAGCAAAATGAATACAAGCACAAAGATGATTCGATTAATGGAAAGTACAGAAATAATCTGTGATTTGTGCCTATCTTTTTAGATTACTGCCCGTATTTTCTGCAGACAATAGTAGAAATTCTTACTTCTCTGGAGTCCAACACAAACCCTAAATCTGCTTGAGCAAGCTAAATACCCTCCAGCAAGCTAAATTGGCCCCTCCAAATGAAAATTAAGTAGTCCAAGGAATTATTAACTTTTTCAAAAGTATCTATAATCCGATTGCTTTATCTTTTGCTGATACCGTATCAGATTTGAATTACCATTTTTTGTGATCAGTTATTCCCCAACTCTGTTTACTTTAAATGAATATGGCCAAGCTCTTTTGCAAATTAGTTCAAAGAATCTTTACTAGAATGTGTTGTAATGCATGCAATTATTGTAACAGCACAAGTCAAGCAATATTTAAAGGGAAATCATCGCATGGTTGTGTAAGCTCAAATGTGGTCAAGAAAAGTTATACAACCCTGATAAAAATGTGACCTCATCTCTAGTTTTCTGTTATATAGTTTCAGTATATTTTCAAGGCTGTCCTTATCTTTGTCACGCTTATGCAAACGACCAGCAGAGTGGGAGGGACAACATTCTGAAGAAACATGTTGATGAAACTGTGGTTGAGCAAGGACAAGGCCAGCAGTGGAGTCAACACAGAGCCAAGAGAACACACAGGTTATTGGGTGCGGGTGATTCAGACACAATACAGGGAGCTATATGATTGTGTGTAGAGTAGAAAAGTATCACCCTCTTATCTTTCCTGGCAGAAAGCGTTAGCCATGCCCATTCTTCCTCATGAGAGAAGAATACCTTCAACGATACCTGAGAGAGAGACGTTTGTGACATCTACAGTAGCTGCATGCAACTATGAAGTCGAAAAACTATTGATGGCCCTCTTCACCTGACTCCATTTCATCATCTGTATTTGAGTTCCGATATCTACAATAGGGGCAAGCTACTATGATAGGTTTAATAGAAAGCTTCACCATCTCATATACACACTTCATCCGGAGAAAAAGCCATTGGCCTAAGTAGATATCAGATTTGGTGTATTCTTACAATGCAATGCCTCTCTGGGTAGTATGGGTGCATACCTTTTTACCTGCCTTTTGGGGTTTATTCAGACCTTACAGACATGAAACATGATTGGTTTGTTGTCCTTCAACACTGTTGGAACGATTCACATGGAAAAGCGAGTGTCCAAAGAAAGTTCTCGGTCTGCTCGTTGGGGAGGATACACAAGATTCAGGATACTCTGGCTCCTCTTGTATACTTAATAGTTTTGATATGGGGTACACATTCAGTCCAGTCATAAGAGGGTGAACCTCAAATATTTTTTTTATTGAATTATTCTAAGGCCATCTGGGGTTCCATCTGTTACTGCTCTTAGGCAGAAAAGGGGTGAGAAAAAATGCATCCACATTGAAGCTCCAGTTGAATCAAACTAAGTTCATGGATTTCTCCTATCTAAGTGCAACTTGGGAGGAAAAAGCAGAAACTAGGTCATGAGGCTGATAGCGAAAGCAGTAGTTGCTGATGAACACAGACAAACACAGCCAAGTACTTTTTGGACTTTTTACACCTCTGCTCCTATTAAATGCCCAAGTCAGCTAATTACATATTCTGTTTATGTACTTTGTTTTTTATATGAACAAATTCATTTTTGTCCGGATATGGCAGAAAGTATCACAAGTATAAGTATAAAAGTTATTTATGGATCCAGGTAGAGTTAACAAAGTGAAGTGAAACAACAAAAACTGGTTGTATAATTGATTTAACTAGGGCATGGTCTTCCAGTTCTTTCTGGATTGCAGAATAAATGATCACATTCCCATTGTTTGTGAGGTTTCTGTTTCTGAATCCCTGCTCTGTCTCTGTATGATGGTGACATGACATCAACCTGTAAGACTTGTTTCCCAACAATAGCACAGCCTGTTACATACAATTCACATTAAATGAACCATATCTTTACATTTTGAAGGCCCAGATTCAATCCAAAATGTTCAGGTTGTAAAGTAATTGTTAGCTGAGATTATCATTCACCGTAAATACTGTTAGCCCAATCATCGCCAGTGCCACTGCAGAAAAACTTCAACTGAGGAGGCTAAGCCACTTCTTAGCCCTCGTGACGCTGTGCCTGGGCCCAATCAGAAAAGACGTTTAAAGCCTGTAACGCATGGGCAAAAGACGTACTGCGCAGCATTGTTTTGAATCTGACCCACTCCTCTTTCAGCAAAAAATATCTTCCCACAGTCTCAATTCAATAATGTATGAACACAAAAGTATACGCTTAGAGGATATGATGCCTATTAAGTCTCTTGGGACAACAGTGAGAACATGGAACTGCCAAGCACTGTGTCTGCAACTCTGTGTCCCTCTCACTTCCTGTCAAATCCATGGAGAAGCCTTCAGCTGTGAAAACCCCAAATGGCATCCTATTCCCTTCACAGCCCAGGTCACAACTTGCACTATACAGGCAACAGAGTATACAGGCAACAGAGTATACAGGTAACAGAGTGTACAGGTAACAGAGTGTACAGGTAACAGAGTGTACAGGTAACAGAGTGTACAGGTAACAGAGTACACAGGCAACAGAGTACACAGGCAACAGAGTATATAGGCAACAGAGTATATAGGCAACAGAGTATACAGGTAACAGAGTGTACAGGTAACAGAGTACACAGGCAACAGAGTA
>JACXGJ010007990.1:0-28568 GCA_016801105.1 Esox niger | reverse complement strand
AACCAGGGGACAGTGAGAGCTCCACCACTGTAGAACCAGGGGACAGAGAGAGCTCCACCACTGTAGAACCAGGGGGCAGAGAGAGCTCCACCACTGTAGAACCAGGGGGCAGAGAGAGCTCCACCACTATAGAACCAGGGGACAGAGAGAGATCCAACAGTTTAGAACCTGGAAGCCCAGACAAGTCTCGCCCACTGCCGCAGTCAGGCCCAACTTGACTGGACAGCAAGGGTACAATCACACCCACACGAATCTCAGAGGCGATTGGCCTAGCCATAATAAAGGGCCTGCTTTCCACTACTCCTTTCCTCCTACACACAAACACTCTTGTTTCTCCTGCTCCATTCGCCTGTTGTTTCATTCCCCGTTCCCCAACGCACCACACACAAGAATAGATTGTTCTAGAGGCCCCCACACTCTTCCTGCTGTAGATGTTCACCAGACAGTCTTAATACTGTTCTGAAGACGCTCTTTCGTTGAGGCCACTGCTTTCCCATCTCTGCACTGTGGAAATAATCATTTAGCAAACAGTCGTGGCTCCTGTAACAGGAGCAATATATTATGCAAGAGAAGGAGCCCCATCTCTCTGCAGCTCTCGGTTTTACAGAAAAACAGAACAGCAGGTGGGGGAAAGATGCCCCCCCCCACTCCTCAGAAGCCAACGTGGTCCATCCGACCACCTCATACAGTAACTCACGGAACAATGGACTGAGGCAGCCAGGATGAAAGCCAGCTGCACTGAAGCATGTGGCTACCGACTGAAACTCACTGAAACCGACTGACCCGCAAACCCAAAGGCAGCCCATGTGGCATACCAGAGAAAGAGATAGAATAAGGGAATAAGAGAGGTAGCGTGAGAGAAAGGCAGAGACATGTAGCTGTAGCAACAAGGTCCCCACACTCACCCAGGGAAAGGGTGGGATAAGGGTGGTTCAAATTCAACCAGGAGGAAGTGGGTCCTCTGTAAAGCACTCGCAGGTTCAGCCCCCCAGTACTCAGACCAGTCATTACCTAGAGATCTGAGGGTCTTAGTGGGGCCCGGAGGGGGAGGGGAGAATGGCATCAGCACCTGTGCCTCCAGCACATCAATCGTCCCTTTTCACGGCACTGGACCGTGGCGTTGCTCTGGGGATTCCGCCCACACTGCCCCCCCCTTGGAGGAGGGCTCGTCTGACTCTACGTCTACGCTTGATTGGCTGGGTCAGAGGTCGTGTGGCGGGAGAAAGAAGTCTCCGTGAAGTGACAGGCAGTGAGGAGTTCTGTGCTGTGGAGGTCCATTCGCCAGTGTTTCTGGAAAAGCGTTTGGCCACAACTGCTGTTTCATAAAATAATCTTGATTGATTTATTGAGTTAACTTGCTCTGTTTAGCCTAATAAACCCATTCTGCATTTTCCCTCCGACACGGTTGTTTTGGAGCAACAGCTTTTTCAGCCTTCTCCGAGTGTGAGGTCTTGCAAAATGCAGTGTTTGAAAATCATTATTGGCCGTGCCAGCGGCACCGCTGTGTCTGTACGGTCAGTTTACCAGATGATCCCTACGGCATTAGAATAGGATCAGCGGGATACGAGTGACTGAGTCGTGACTCAGAGTTATACTGCGAGTGAGGCCGGTTCCAGCTACTGACTGACTGAGGCCTGCATTGTTCGCCGGGTGGTCAGGTGACTCCACGACAAGGCAACTGACGTCGGTGCTGGTGAATGCGCGGCACACAGTGCCCTGGTACTGCTCGGTGCTGCTGACAGATCCCATTAACTTACAGATAGACAGGCAAGGAGCAGGCTCTTAAAAATACCTCAGAACGACAAGAATGATGGCCTCCAGCGAGGTTCAATGCGTGGCTTCTGAACGCTGACTCGTCGCCAGAGCAATTATGTTGGAAATTCCCTCACTACCAACTCATTCGACTCACCGTGACTTCAGCTCCGGCGCATTACGTTAGCCTCCTTTGTGCCAGGCATGTACTATGACGACACCCTGCCTGGTTTGGCCTATAGCGTCGCAACCACAGGGAGTATTAACCTGCTGGAACGACGTGCGCTGGGGCTGTACACAGGCTAACGCAGCCAACAACCGGAACATTCCACTGAAGATTTCACATGAATGGCGATGGATTCATTTGTATGCCAGTCTGGCTGCTGTACGCTCTCCATGCAGATCGCATGCCCGGCGTTCTGGTGAGAGAGGCCTCCGCTGGCCCTGTGTACGAGGGGCGAGACGGGCTCCCATTCAGCATCTAGGAGTGTTGTCTTTGGGTGAGCAGCGGTCGGCTTAGTGCTACACAGCGAGGAGCCTCTCATTCACTCGGGGCTTTTGTTCTCAGTAATGTCTGGTATGTTAGGAAACTGGCTCCCACTGACCTGTTTTCTGGTGGCTGCATTTGCCTGCAAGCATTTCTCTTTTATATAGCACACAAGACTGAGCCATCGACAGCCCCCCCCCGAACCCCCGCACTCCCCATCACAGCACACACACCCCGCCCCCTTGTGTGAGGTAAACATTAAGATCCTGACAGCTAGCAAACAAGCCCTGTTTGATGAAAACAGATCATGTAGAAGCGAAGCGTTGAGAAAACAGCCAGGCTCGTTCTCACCTTGTCTCTGTATGAACACCCGGAGCAGTGGGTGGGCCGTAGACACCGCCTTGCAGAAGTTGTCGTCGTTGTTGATTGGCAGCAGGTCGCCATGGACGTCGGCGTAGCCAATCAGGACCTCCATGTTGGCGATGCGGTGGACGTGCATGATGAGCTTATAGAACTCCTCAAACTTCCCCGGTTTGAAACGGTCCACAGAAAACCGCCGGAACTCCGCGCCATACTGTGGGGGGAAAAAGGCCAACAGTAATGACTTAGTGAGACAATTTAGAAAGTAAGATATTAATCTGACAGAGTTTTTACTTGAGCTAATTGATGTAGCCTATACGGCCATGTTAGGACATTACAGGCCTCAATTTCAGCACACTAAACATACAATGAGAAGTGTTTTCCAACATGAGTTCTTCACAGGACTGACTGCCCGCTTTTATCAAACCTGGTACCAGTTGTTGAAACCAAGCAAGGACAATTCTTTAGTAGATTATTATAACTATTTTTTCTCAGTTTTACATTGATATCTGCTAAGCCTGGCTGGTTCCAGACAGACACCATGTGTGCCAACCACAAACATTTCTCAGATGAAGCCCATCCATAAACAATCAAGCAATGTTTGAAAAGTTGTACATCGGCCAACACGGCGTACAGTTATTTCAAACTAATTATTTGTGTTTTTTGCCATGTGTTCCCCATTAGGGTTGGCTGAGATTAATTGTTTTGTACTGTTAACATGCAAAGTTGTAAAATAGCAATGGAATTAATAAAGATAAATCAAAGCAGGATTTCTTCTCAAAGCACACACAACCGTCACCAAAAATTAAAGAGAGGAAATTCATGGACAATGAAGTTGAGCAAGAAAGACTTAATTTAAGATATCAAAAGGCATTTCTATAACCTAAAATACAATGAAAGAAATGGAAAGACAGCAGTTTCCAAACGAGTAGGACAAAAAAAAAAGAACAGCCCAACGTTGCCAGTCTCTAGCCTGCAGCCTGAAAAATTCTGACTGAGCTCCAATGATCCGTCAGGGCACGCAGACATCCCACGGAAAAGGCGGCCCTCCAATTCACATTGCTCTCCAATCTTACACTACCAAGGTTAGACGATTTTTAGCCAAAACATACGGCAGACAGAAAAATTCCCTCATAATGTCTAAACAAGTAGATGATTCTGACCTCCACCGACAAGCTAATCAAAGTAAAAACCACTTACTCGATGTAATGCCTGAACATCCACCAAGTAAAAATACAAATGAAGGCTGTATCGCTACAATGTGACTTCAACAACCCTTTTCCATGGTTTACCACACTGAACCCACCCGGGGAAGTGTAGCTTTAGATTGACCCCAAATGCATCTGTATTTCGTGCAACACTATTCAGAAAGGTCCCTGGCCAGAAGTGGTGAGACATCTTGGGAATATTCCATTTGGGTAAAAGCCTGAGACAAAGGAACAATGCAGGTGAATGAGTCAGCAGTATGAAGGCCCGGCCGGATGAGACGACGCCAGCAAGACAGACACTGTCTCTTCTCCGGGTAACATTACCGAACGAACAGACCGCACACCCACAAACACACTGGGCCTGTATATCACGAGCTGGGCTTTGTCTCTGACAATAAGTTCTGTCACATTACAACATGGTTCTGTCACAATACAGCAGCGTTGATTTGTGGATGGTGGCGCGCTGTGCTGTGCTATGGTGGTGTAATTATCTGCTCAAAGACAAAGGCCTGCCCCAGACTCTGGCTGTCATGCAACCTGTCATTACAAAGTGAAATACGATTCTCCGGGGAGCCAGAGAGCCATGCTGGTGAAGACAGCGGGATGCCAAGTACGCGATCCAACACGCACTGATGCCATACGCACGCGCGCGCACACACACTAGCGAACAGTCAGCGGCACGCACTCGTTGGCGCGCGCACATAATGTTCTGTCATAACTTTAACCATTAATGTTACCATGAGTTGTGTTCTTGTGTGACAGATTTCTCAATCTTGTGAAAACCACCTGCGTCATATTTTTGTTTTCTTCCACTGAACAAGACATCAGTCTATATTAACATATTTTTATAACAAAAACATACAAGAGGTCAATGTATTTTTTTAACAAGAGGTCAGTGTATTGAGAAGAAAAAGTGTTAATATGCAACCAACATGTGTTAACACCCAGCGTTTCCCACCTGAACACAACCAAAAAGCAATCAGCCAGCTACAAGTCTGAACAGGAGTATCAGCTACATTCAAATCAAAACCTGAAAATAATCTGTCCCAGTGACAAAGAGCACCTCCTCCTCCTCTGCAATGAGTATGTTAACGGGTCCAGACAGGTACAGCCGGAGTTCAGCTGGCTCCTCACACTGACTGACGTGGAGGCTAGGATATGCTCAGTTACTCAACGGCCTCCGTCTTATCACAAGCTCCACCAACGTGAATGCCAAACGTATCCACTTAACCAACAGATAGAGTTTGCATAGAAATGTAAATTCCAGTGGTTCAGAGATCAACCCGGACGGGTGAGGGGATTGGTCAAAAGGGAGGTTGTAATATGAATATTATAATTATGAGCGTAGTGCATAGTAAAATGGGAAATGTACTTCCTCCATCACCAATATGTCGCTGTAACCCGAATGATGTACTCCCCCACCAATTTGTGCCAGAATGCTCAGCACTCATCAGTTACAACGTGACAAATAATTTGGCAATAAGTAATGAGGAAAATGATTAAGCAGACATGATGTGAGCAAAGGTTGGGAATTCAGCTAGGACAATTCATTTTTTATGTAGCTAGCCAGGACGCCGGTTCGATGTCCCACCCGAAAGACATCCCCCTACCCAGGGCCACGTCCCCTTGCACTGGGGTTTTGGGATTTGATCAGAAGACCAGCGGGAAGTGTCCCCACTGCCCCCCCGTCACCCGCTTCCAGCTGCACTTGATGGTTTCTCATCAAGGTGCCGACCGAGACTAACCCTGCTTAGCTTCAAAGGGTCAGCCAGCCGTGGGGCTGGGTGCCATGCTGTGGGCCATAACCATCTGTCGAACCAGAGATAAGCTACAATAATGCAGCATCTCTTTAACTTCTCTACAGAAAACACCTGTGACCAGCTACACAGCTCCCATGGAAACACAGCTTCTCTCTAAGAGGATCATGGCTGTTCAGAACAGGGCCAACTGTAACCAGCCATTACCTTTCCATCAAACTATGGCTGGACTGAGTTTCTCTGGTGAAAAGGCTGCTGATAGAAGCCTTGGCCCTTTCTGTGTTCGCCTTATCAGTAGACCACAATCAGCTACCATGAGAACAGGTTGCATTCTAGGGTCAATGAGAAACGGGATCCCTAGTCTGAAAAGGTCTGTGACATCACCAGGAGGGCGACTGATAGAGCGCCTCAGAGAGATAGTGCAGAGAAATGGTGCATGACTGGTGTCACACTCCAACGGGCCTGAATAGAACGGTGACGGTGAGTTCTGAGTCTGTCATAAGACGACACAGGTTGACTCATCATCACTACAATACGGTGCTCGGGGACGCCATGTTAGTTTACCTAGCCCAACCCACTATGACTCTCAACATCTAGTTTCTTCTAATAAGCAGAGTTTGTATTTCACAAAGAACTCGGAACAGAAACTAAACTGAATTTCTGTTAACAGTCGTTCCCATCTGGATAGACCGGAAGCCTAATGCAGCCGTGTGTCCTCCCATGAGTCGCCTAAGACCAAAAACATTGTCTCCCGTCAATTACATTCCAGTCCAGGTATGAAAAAGCGTTATAATCATTCTGAATGAATGCTGAAGTCACTCCGTCTGAGACAATCAAGGAGTGAGCCACCTATACATAAGCTTTACTAACAGGAACCTCTAACAAAACAGATGCGTAAGGGAGGAACAACCTCAGCGACAGAGAAATTTGAAATCCCCATCAATACAACCTGTTTGGATGTCAGGAGGAGGCAAGACAAAACAAGGGCTGATAGTAGAGAACAGATCTATATACTCATTGTAGGCAGTGGCGATCGCTACCATTAGGCAAGATGGGCAGCTGCATACAGCCCCTGTTTGACGTTCACATAAGAAAGCGCTGCCAGAGGTTAAGAAGACATTGATTCAATTCCATAATGTTGTTCCTTTTACATCACACATTTTCTTTATAACGACATCAGTGTTGATTGTGATGGCGATAGCGACAGTGCTACAAATCACAAATTGGCAAGTTTAATGTCTACCGTCCCCTGGCTCTCCAAGAAAGCTCAGAGAGTCTAGTGACAGAATAAAATGTCTGATCCAGGTATATTTGGCCCTCTCAGCTGACAGATAAGAAAAGGTAAAGGATAGTGAGAAAAGAAAGAAAAATGGATGCACTTGATTGATCATGAAACTGCACACTTGAACAGAATGGCTATATGTGCTTCATGCTCCACTGTAGTCATAGCTTACAGAGCTACCCTTCAGATAATAATTTTTAAAGGAGGCAGCAAAGCAAGTGCCATTGGAGGTGGCAATTCCATTCAACAATAAAGAAAGGAGTTTGATAACAACTCAAAGCCTTACAATAGGCGAAAAAAGATGATGTTGGTGCCTCAACCAGTCTCTGGCTAGGGCCCCCAAATCTCTAAAACACCATTGATTGTACTCTATTTACCTATATATTCAACTCAAATGGCTTTAACAACACCTTTTCATCTGATCACTAGCCAATCTGATTTTTAGGCAAGTTGTATTTGTCAAACAATAGACTGCATATCTAGGCCCTCACAGATATACTGTACAACTCTCGGATATACTGTATTGCACACTCTAAATTTTCCTTGTCTCCTGCTCCGTTTAAACTTCGGAGGACATGAGGTCTTGGCCCACACCTCCCGAGTACTAGGCTCTAAAGACATATTGCCGCCCGTCCAAAATCCTCCTGGCTGTGTTGCAGATCAAGATGATACCTGATGATTCCAACTGCCACTCTGCTGACAGGATGTCCCTGTCCTTGTTCATCTGGTCAAGCTGCTGACCTGGATTAGGTTTTATAGACTCTGGACACAGCCAAAACACATTTAAAAATTACAACTTTCACTCTTAGAACAGTCACCCAGCACAGCCAGTAGTGGACAGGTCAACTCTCTGAACCTGGTTCCTTTCTAAATTCCAGCCTCTCGTAGGGAGTTTTTCCTAGCCACTGTGCTTAAACACTGGTGCTTGCTCCTTGGCGTTTTGGGCTGGGTGTTTTGTGAAATAACTTTGTGAAAACCGCTGATGTAAAAAGTGCTTTATGTAAAAAATTATGATTATTACATTTGTTTCACAAGAATTGCCTTTTTAGAAACGATTTTTGGAAAAAACAAAAGGTGCTTTCAGAAACGTATCTGGGTGAGAAAGCATGCAAGACAAGTATTGTTGGTCAATTACGTTTGTTATAGTAGGGGCACTCAATGCTCTAGTAAACAGGGTTAGCATTGGTTGCATTAAGTTCTGGAAATAACCCGTTTCCCGTGCGACACTATCAGCAAGTGGCAGGTATAAACAGCCAATCAAATAGCGGCGCCACATTTCTACTATGGGATTTACAGGGATGCAATGTGTAAGCATTTATATGGTTCACTAAACTATTCTTGTATGCTCTTGAACATACTTGGAGGTACATTTCCTCCGTTAGGTGGGTCTGAAAGAATGTGGTTTGAAGACGTGAGGTTAAGCAGCCAGGCACTTTGAAGCCACAAACCAAACCCTTTTCATTGTTTAGGTGATTATTTAGTACAGTCTTGTATCAATTTCACTGAACGTTCCACTACATTTTCTTGTAGCCTACTAAATGCAGCCCAGCTTTCCCAAAGGTAGATTCCATCATGTTTACGCTCACCATGCTTGCGTCAACCAATCGTCCCTCCCCCTCTTCGTCTATGCTTAGGTAGCCCAATGTTTCCCGCACCCAGGTCTTTATCTGCCTTAACAAAAACTTGCTTTAACAACACATTGTATTTAAAATAAATTATTTCTTAACGATGCATCATCACTAACTAATGTCAACCTTGATGACAACTTAACCAAGCAAAGCTGATTTACCCACAGTACAGAGCTGAGGTCGATAATCCCTCACCGCTTTAAACCGATTACCTTTACGGGTAATAACGTGATGCATTTAATCGAACTCCCCAAGTTGTCAACTTGGTATCAGAAGAATCGAGTGGCAACAAATTTTGCAAAACCAATGTTTCGATAATACACTATTAGGGATGTACTAGGAGTCTTTCCTTCGAATGGTAGAAGTGTAATTTATTCTTCCTACATGCAAAACCCTTTTTTCTATCAGTATTGGTATGATTAGTCCAAATCTTCAACGGGGTTCACTGGAAGTAGTTTAATGAAAATCGCAGTAGCTTTATCAACTAGCCAACTTTGGCTTATTTTTTAAGAGTTTTTTATTTTCCCGTAGTACGTGGCGGGTTAAATGTAGTAAAATTATAACATGGACTCTTGTCTCCTTCTCGTTTCAATTTTGCTTAACAAATCGAATTCTAGCCCATTCATATAGCCTACGCTATTCCTTAACGTAGCTTTCGGGAGATAAACAAATTCTAGAGCATGTGAAGTAGCCTAGGCTAACTATTTAGCCTACTTCAAAGAAAATTGTCGTGATTGTTACTAAATGTATCCCATCGATTTGGCTAGTCTGCTTACCTTGCTTTTCACTTCAACCGCGGTGCAATTTAAGTATTGCAGGGAAGATTGTGATTTATTAAAACTCCGATTCATTTTTGCAGTTCCAATAAAAGTTCACGCGCTCGCCCACAGAGAAGGGGCTGTTTGGTTCTATGTCCAGTCTCCAAATCCCTTAGTTCCGATTCGTTTCGACAGCAAATCTGCAGCTTTCGTTAAATTACTGGAATACCTCAGGATCGTGCAGTGATTCGCGATGCATTGGAAAAACTACATAGGGAAGAACATGAAACAAACTGAACAAATCGGCGCCTCTGACTAGGGGGAGTGCGTTAAGTTTTCAAATGACATCATCGAGCATATCCATCGACCTTTTCAGTTTCAGCCTTCACAAAATAGCAGTCCTCCAAGACACCAGGGGACGCGATGCCACTCCTGTCTTAATAGTTATAGTTTTAAAGGCCTAGAGCATTTTAAACGAATTAATCTAAATGAGAATACTCTAAAAATAGTCTACAATTTATAAATCATGCAGCACTCACTGAATAATACATGAAGATTTATGCCCCTTTGTGCTACTTAAAAGAAATTTGGATGTAGAATTCTGATACTGTACCAGGTTGGTCACGATAGACTCTCTGTCTGTCTGTCTGTCTGTGTGTGTGTGTGTGTGTGTGTGTGTGTGTGTGTGTGTGTGTGTGTGTGTGCGCGCGCGCGCGCGCGCACAATGAGAGATGTCTGCAGGTTACTCTCTCCGTTCTGACAGCATGTAGACTTATATAGAACAGAACTACTCCAACCCGAACATCTGTTCCCCTCTGCTGGCGTTCACATCTTGCCAAAACGGATCATTCCTACTGGGAAAAACGCACCCGAGCACTTTAATTCATACCAACTAGGAAACATTTATATGGTTTCTAGATGCAGATCTTTCCAATCTGCAAACATCTCAAACAAGTCACACGCAACTGAATCCACGTACATTTATTTTAATAGAACAGCCTAAAGGCTTCATTGCAGAACATATGTTTGAACCTGAATGCGGATTGACCAAAGGGACATAAAACCATATACCACATCTCTAACAGGTTTGGCAACTATTTTATAATAGCTGTTGGATCTGTGGTATATTGCCAATAAACCACAGTGCTGTATCCCGGCACTCCGCAATGATCAAGAACAGCTTTTAGCTATGGTATATTGGCCTTATACCACACCTCTCCGTTCTTAATTGCCTAATTACTGCAACTGCTTTAAAAACTGAATGCGGTTAGCCGTTTTCATTTTAGAAATGGTAAGAGGTGGCAAAGAAAGAACGTTTGCAGGTGAGGTGTTTGGCTTGAATACAAGGTGAATGTTATCTTTCTAAGTTCTACAATAGGCATAATTATTTCGGAGCATAACACTTTATCAAGATCAAACGTTTTATATTAACAATGCATAAAAAGTCATATTTACAACATTATCGTCATCTTGATATGTAGCATTATAAGTATAATGACCGACCAGAGGTTGCAACGTGGTCTGGAATATTAACTATATCGGATATAACGCAGTTCAGACGCACATGCTTCGTCCTCTTTCGAAATCTTGATTCAGGAACTGAAATAAATTCCCAAATAGGCCTACATATTTAACCACATTGTTGGATAAAGTACTGATAGATTAAATGATATTAATAATAATACTTATTATCTGGTGAACCATGAATTCAAAAACAATTCTAACTTTTTATCCATATATCGATTTCCATTCTTTTGAATGAATTGATTACTTATTCAACATTTGGGAGCATGGTAACCAGCAATGTTTTCGAGAAGTCTTTGGGTTAAATGTGTGTATTTTCACTTCCCGAGCCATTGAAGGCGTGTAGCCCAGCATAGACCGGTACTGACTCACTATTGAATTATTGATGTATGCCTTCCAATTACAGATAGAGAACTCCTTGTAACCAAGCATAGACTGCACTCAAGTGGCTATCTTATGTTATTACACATTTGCCCCTTCCCAGACATCAATGCACAGTAGCTAATTTACAGCCTGTAACAAGATACGTTTCGAGTTTCCCAAAAACATCATGATTCATTGAAGGCAAAAACGTCTTTATGCTAAAATATTTTTATAGTCACTCCATGCATAGTTTTTATGACAACCAGTTAGAAAACGTTACATACAGGGTCCTAGGTAGAACCAAATGGTACTTTTAAGAAAACATAGTAACATATTGATAGAACCCTTTCAAAGTTTTAGAACAATTTTCCATACAAATAACTATTCTAAAACATACATTTTTAATCATATGGTTATTGGAATATCCCTATATTTTCACAAAGAACACCTTTATAACTTTATTTTCGAAGAGTTTTACCAATCTGTTCTCGACTACGACAGTTAACCATAATTGTTCTCCATGCATCCAATATTACAGCCCCCATGCAACCGAATGAGTTGGGATAAAAGCGTGTCACCATTTATGATTTGATTAAATTTAGTTTGGGCAAGATATCTTCTGAGTACAAAAAATACGTTTTTTTAACGATTGGTATTGAATATTAGTAGGTACCGTTTTTTTGTTGCACCTTTCAAAATGACATTTCTCGAAAGACAACAAACATAGCCAGCAGATGTCACTATAACCACAGATAATGACACATGGTCTCCAAACAGACTGAGGAAATACCCTGTCCCAAATTATTGCAGGCATCTTTAAACATCTGTAAAACATTTGTTTAATAAAATCCAGTTTTCCAGACAAGAAACAGACTTGAAGTGTAGACTTAGATCAGAGGGAGGTCAGATTAAAGGGCCAATTGGTCACCAATCAAAGGTCCGTTTCTGTTCTAAGAATGTTGGTGTGACTGCTGCAGCTGCTAAGAGAATTCTAGTGTCTGTCAGGACAATCTAAGCGTAACATTAACCCTCTCCTCTAACACCGAAACCGGAGAACAGTAGCCAAGTAGTCAAGCGATAGATTGACTATTCAAATATAGCTATGATTAGTTTTATACAGCAAACATGTTTCACATCATCTGTTTATCCAGCTGTCTGTTTACTGAGGCAGAGTGAACAACAGTGTTGTGGCCAAGACCAAACACATCATTGCCTGCTACTGAAACTGCAGGTCCAGCTGCTGGACACGATGGACCTGAGTTCCTTGAAAGCAGAACTCGTTGCCTGTTACGACATAGAAGAGGGTAACTGTATTTTCATCGCTAATTTCAGTAAAGAGAAGCCCGACCCACAGCGCCTAAAGGCAGTTTTGAAGGCAATTTCTTCCTCTCTCATTTCAGGCCATCATGTCAGGTGGTCCTCTGGGTGAAATTGAAATTTAAGACAGTTAGATTTACGTGATCTGAAGAGATCTAATCCAGTCATGTTGAATCACCAATGAAGATCCGGAAAAATATTTAGGAAGCATTATGCTGACCCTGCTGCTGGCTAGTAGGGAGAATGAAGGGGGGCGGCTGTCAAATCAGCCCTTTTCACCTTCCAACGTTCTACCCTCTGAGCCTCTCTGTTTCTCTGATTAAGGAGTTCTGCCGTATGTGATGCTCTGTGGAAGCTACCACAATGATCTCACAGGCATAGACAGTGCGGAGCTCTTCAACATAAGTAAGTCTATACTCTTATAGTTGCCGGTGATTGAGAACACATTCCAGTGTCGACTTTTATACTCGAGTGTTACGCTTCCTGTGTCAGGACAGGACGGAAATGAAATGGAAGCAAGTCAGCACAGCTGGGTGGAAACCCTCTGAAGTTACAGGCTCCATGTCTGTTTGGAGAGCTCTGGCTTTTCTTGTCTGCCTGCCTGTCTCTATGTCTCTCTGTCTGTCTCTCTAAATCTGGGAGCACAACTGCTCCTTCTGTGCTCTAACAAAGTGAACATTTAATATTTAAGACACTGTAGTTGGGAGTTGGGAGAGAAAAAAAATAGACGCATAAAAGCACAGAGGACGTTCTTCGACCCCCCACGCATACACCTCTCTCTCTCCTCTTGAATACATCTTTCTCTTGTTTGTTGATTCAGCCCAGTAACATTTCAGCTTGTTGATACTTTGAGATGATGGAAAGTAAAGGTTTTGAAATCCACACCTGGAAAGCACATTGCTGCTTAACCTTCCCTCCTGTTGTGTTCCTTTCTCTTTTTTCTCTCTGCATGTTGATGGTCTCCATAAAGATGGTAAGAGGACCTAACTGGGGGAGAAAACTTCCTAGCATGGACATCTCTGTTGAAGGCATCCGACATTTGAATGTACCCAACTGGACTTCCAACTTCACTGACCGATCCCTCTGATGACCCAGTTGGTGTCATGTGATCACAACTCTGATGACCCAGTTGGTGTCATGTGACCACAACTCTGATGACCTAGTTGGTGTCATGTGATCACAAAGTGGTCATCACGTTAGGAGGGACCGGTCAATTAATTGCACTGTGACTTCAGCATGGGGTTGGCCTCAAATGTGCTTCCAATGCCGGCACACATGCCATAGTGGCACGTTTAAAAAGACGACACCTCTTTCTATCTCTGCGATAATTCCCAACTCGTCCTAGTCAGGTCTAAGGCCCTGACATTGTCAGGAAGTGACATCACCAGGAAGCAAGGTTAATTGTCTCTCCCTGCTATCCTGTAAATGATTACCAGACTGGGGGTTCAAGAGCTCTACAGAGACCCGGACCTCGCTCGCACACTCGCTCGCTCTCTGCCTGCTAACTAGATTATCTATCCCATCCCATCTCTGCGTCTCATCACAATCATCGTGGTTATTGTTACGGACTCGGGCAGGCGGTGTTCACAGCCCGATGAAGAGGAGGCCGCGGAGTGCAGTGCAAACGCATCCTGCTGAGCACATCACAGCTGGGATTGAGGAGAGGAAGATGTCTTAGCTGCATTGTACAGAGTGGAGAGGGTTTACAGAGAGAGCAGTGCTGAGTATGAGGATAATCATGATGACAAATATCTCCAGGGTTACGTACTGACCCCCGATCAACTCAGCAAAATTTCTAGCCCTCCCCAAACACACGCACACAAACTCAAACACGAGCACACATCAACAAGAGTGCTTATCTGTTCGTAATGGATTTTTTTAAATTGTAATTGTTTCTCAAAAGCTACGCAGCAAAAGGAGAACCCAGGCATCTTAACAGGGACCTATGGCAGGTCTGGTTTGCTGTCAGCTCACCACGGGCCCTCGAATAAGTCAGTCATTGTTTGGCACCAATCACTTTCACACCCACCAAACAGGAGCAAACACACCTTGAGGTTTGTTCAAGAATGCATAACGTTTTTGGGGAATGTGTCATTCAGTACAAATCGCTCTGTAATGTTTGTGTGCTTGTGTGCGTGTGTGTGTGTGTGTGTGTGCAAGAAAGAGATTGATAGAAAGAGAATACGAGGAAAGCTGAGAGAGGGAGAGAGTTTTCATGAGAGAGGAAAGGAAGCGTTCAGCAGAGCAGTCACTCTCTCCTTCATGCTAGACAAAAAAAGCCAGTATGGTTCTGCTCCAGAAAGAGAATTTCACAAACGTAAGACAAGCGAAATAACCACAGCATCTGAATGCAAGACTTAGTGAAGTCCTCTCCTCTTCGCTTCACTTTTTATTTTTACATTTATTTAAAAATGAAAAATATGCTGTGTTTCAAATATGAATGTGTTTCACAGCAAACCCTGGGACAACAGGCATGGGGAGAGTGGAGGACCTTTCCCCTAAAAATCCCTGCACCCCTCCTCACCCCCACCAAGGAGGGACACGGAGCTGTGGCCTCTAGAGAACAGAGGTAAACATGCCCCCATTTCTTTTTCTGCTCTCCTCCTCCTCCCACTCTCTAAACCCTCCCCTCTCTCTCTAAACCCTCCTCTCTCTCTCTAAACCCTCCTCTCTCTCTCTAAACCCTCCCCTCTCTCTCTCTCTAAACCCTCCTCTCTCTCTCTAAACCCTCCTCTCTCTCTCTCTCTCTCTGTCCTTTCTTTTCTCTCCCTATGCAGCGGCTGCCTTCATTTAAAAAGGCTGCTGGCTGATTGCCTTTCATTATGCTGGCCCAAACACTCAATCACATGCACGCACACACACACACACACACACACACACACACAAACACAAACACACACACACACACACATACACACACACGCACGCACACACTCCATCTGAGCTGAGCTGAAGCCGCAGGGAAGAGGACTCCAACAAGACATAATCCCGTTTTACTCCTGAATGAACACTCTGGGACCTCACGAGGTCTAGTATTACCCAACTTCGTAAGCCATTTTGTCATGAAGTGTGCAGCGTCGATAGATGGTCGTGCGGTACAGCCAAATCTTCTGCAGTGTATCTGCATGGCGGTGTCGTGTGAGGCCCGACTGTGAATCCCCGTCAGGTTGTGGGGAAGTGTACTGGGTCCACTAGGGCAACGGCCCATATGGCGCTGGGTTAAGGATCAGCCCTCTGCCTCCCCATCACGCACAGGAAGACCATCAGCTCTCTACCCACCTTCCCCCACTCTCCTGTCAGAACATATGGACTCACCCCTCAACGCCCCCTCCCCATCCTCACTCATCCCTCCAATGTAAATGTACTCCAACCCACTAATGTATTAGTAACTCTATTAAAACACCCTTATCTTCAACCACTGTCCATGTTAAATAAAGCATAACATTTCCCAAAATATACAGCTCCGGAAAAAAATTAAGAGACCACTGCAGCTGTATGGACATCATGTTAAACTTGCAAAAACGCTCACTCTTGTCATGACTTTCTGAGGTATTACATTCCGATTTGTGGACATTTGGGGACATATAATTATTTTGGCTGCTCAGAATAAAGTTATTTCAGATTCATCCAACTTTGGGATCGGATATTGTGGTGTTCATCATTACCGGTATGAAAGCAAACACTTTTCAGGCGGCAGGACATGGGCATAATTGGTTATTCTGTGACTAGATTCTATCATTAATTTAACTTGGTTATTAGAGGTTCAGTAGAAGCAGTCAAGGTTAGTAAAGAAATATAAAATGCCATTTCCAGGCCATTCCGATAAGACTAAATCAGGTAGGCTTGAACTGTAGCATTAACAATTTGGGACTAACCAATGATTGTGGCATTACTTTGAATGGGTTAACCTTCATTTGAATGGTTTTTCAGTAAGGGAATGAGTGTGGTAATCAGCGACATGAGGCAAGCCCTACCCACCACCTGAGGAGCGGTGCAGTTAATGAGCTACCCCCACACAAAGGAGGCTGAAGGCAGGAGGAAGGTGTACAGTTCCACAGCCCTCGTGTTTGGAGAACGAGGACCGAGCTAAACCGGGTGTCGCTGCTCTGGATGAGGAGTGGATTGACGTGTGACCGCCGGCACCGACGAAGCTTTGTCTCCCCCTCTCCAGACGCAACCTTATCTGACCAGACCAACGAGGCCACGCCCACCGTATCGGAACTCCGCGATGCTGACGATGAACGCTCCTTCGCCACATGGAATCTGATCTTTGTATTTCGCTGCTTTCTTTTAGTGGGTGCCTGTCTGCCTACTTCGTGTGGTAGTGGGATCCTAAAGAACCGTGGGTTTCAACACACACACACGCACATACACACACACACACCACACACAGACACACACACACACACCCTCAGTCCCACTCCTCATCCCCTCCCCTTCTTTGCTTCTCCCTTTCTCCCCCTCCTCCTGAAACCCTCCGGTGTTACGAGGTGTCAGTGGTTGAAGACGGACGAGGCAGGTCTGGTTCCCATTAACTGCAGCCGTACGAAGTAAGCTACCCCAGCCCCTCAGAGCCTCTCTCCTCCCAGCCCCTCAGAGCCTCTCTCCTCCCAGCCCCAGCCCCATTCTTTTCCTCCTGCCCTCCATCCCTGGCTCTGTCCCAGTCCTGGATTGTCTCATTACTGTGTAGGTTTTGGACATTACAGCCTTTCTCTTGGCTCGGACACAGTTCTGCAGCCCTACATTTCGCCATCTGTTGGGCCGGATCATTCAGCATCGGGAGGACAAGGTGCTCTGAAAACACACATGCTCTTAGCTACTGAGACCATATAAAGTGTTGTGACTGAGTCCAGAGTGGTATTCTGGATAGCTAAATTAGTGATTTAGTGAGATCAATGAAAGCAGAATGTGAGCAAACGCAGAATTTCCTGTTCCCGATGGAGAGTTTGATGTATTGCCTGATCAGAAGTGAACCTGCTACAAACCAGGTTAACTGGATTTTAGCCCGTCCTGGTGAATAAAGACAATGCTTCTCCACGAGTCAGGTTTCTGTCTGTCATCATGGCCTGTCCCTTTCTGGAAAATCCAGTTGACATCAGACTCAGTTTATTGAAGTTTTTTCCTGTTTGAATGTTGATATTTCACAGATTTGTCTGGCTGATGTACTTCTGTAGATGCTGAACAATTTGGAAAGGCCTGTAAAAGCATGTATAGAGCCTTGAAAAATTGTCTGGCCAAATCTAGGAGACTAATGCACCAGAAAAAATATATTTTCAGCACGAAAGTACAGATAGCTAAAGAATATTGTAGCCTACTTTTTAAACCAACCAAATCTTTCACAAACAGTAATTAAACTTCATAATGATTAAGGACCTGTAGACCAAGCGATATCATGGGTTTCTGATTTTCCTGGCTCAGGGGCTGTTTCAGGGCCGGGGGCCATCTAATTAACATGAAATATCCCTAATACTAATAATCTAATGCCCTAAAGCATTTGTTTGGAATTTATGGATTTAGTTTTGATCTGCTGCCAGGTTTGTTTTGCTTGCATACAACTAACACAGAACATGCTGCCCATTTTGTAGTGAAAATAACTTAAAAAACAATAGTGATTAATAATATGTGAAAAATGCTTCTTGTTTTCAACTTATAAAATATTGGGATCTGTCTTTTAGCTCCATATCTACAATGTCCGGGGGAACTTTTTCAAGTTTGCCTGCACATGCACGTTATATGATCAACCTAACAGTGCTTTGTTTAGCTTGACTACTGTCATTACGGCACCAGCCTATCGAGTACTCCCTCATCTGGTTTAGAAAAGCCGGATTTGTTCAGGGAAACCTGCATTTTTTAATCCAGCTTTCTGGAACACCACCCGAGCCAGGTTTCAGTGGAGCCAGTGGTTGTCAGTAAGGTATTACCCTTATGTTAGCCATGACAAAGTGGCTTCATCCCCTCCAGGCACGTCCCAGGGTGGACCGGTGCCAGCCCAGATTAGTATGGGGATCCTCTAGAACACAGAGAGCTGGCAGGCTTATTGCACAGAATACAGGGAGCTCTACCCTTATGGGACTTCTATAGGTTAAGTTAGCTGGTTTCCATCCTGTACTTGAGTGAGGTTTGTCAGTGTCAACAGGATGTAGGCAGGTCGGTGTGTTGATTGTGAGGTCCAGCCCTCTCACTGGCTCTGTTCCGTATCTATGCCTCTATGTCTCTGTTTGCCTCCGTCTGTGGCCCTGTGTTCTTCCACCAACAGCCTTTGAAGCCTGCAGCCGCTATGTCTCTGTGTGGCTGAGTCACACACACACACACACACACACACACACCACGCACACAGTGTCTTCCTACGCCTTACATTCACAGAGCTTGTCTAGGCCGGCCCAACTCCCACTCAGCCTCAGGATGTGGCTGCTGAGGCTTTACACTTTCACGTGTGTTTGTTTGTGTGTGTGTGTGTGTGTGTGCGTGCGTGTGTTTGTGTGTGTGTCTGCACACACATACACACATTGCGTCATAATGACATGTAGTACATGTATTTTATTTAATGTGTTTTTAGTTAATAGTTGGAATTGCTGTAACACATTCTATGCAGTATCCTGGGAAAGATAGAAATGTAAGCAGCTGGGATTCTCATACTTGTTTTTTTCTATAAGCAGCAGTTATTTAAAATACTATTTTTAAAGAGCTGAGTATTTAAGTATTTAACTGCTTGTCTTTAATACAAAAAAATGTGGAATACATACATTGCCA
Source organism: Esox niger (assembly GCA_016801105.1). NCBI lineage: Eukaryota > Metazoa > Chordata > Actinopteri > Esociformes > Esocidae > Esox > Esox niger. The sequence goes on along the minus strand of JACXGJ010007990.1, from coordinate 9,382 downwards.
TATACAGTATGTGCACATCACTGAGGTATTTTAAATAATATTTGAACCCAGGCCTGTTCCATTGGGAGCCATTCATCCATAGCAGCATGGGTCATGTGTGTATATAGATCAGTCAAATACAGTGCAGATACTCTAGCTGGGAAAGTTGTTGGAGAAAACAGACTGATCGTCTCACTTCCTGTGTTTGTGATGGCTCTGGAGAATAAACGTCAAACCACTGTGGAGCCACACACACAGCACATATGATTGATCACAGTACTATGTCATACCACGTGAAACAATAACACATACCGACATCATCCAGAGACCCAAACGGGCGACATTCTTGAAAGAAACACCTTCATTTGAAAACAGAGGAGACAACGGACGGTTCAGAAAAAGTTGGAAAATATACAATGCGGATCCAAATGCTGAACACGTTCGTCAGTCACCACAAACACGCGGGGGAAATCTTTTTCCTCATTCCTAAGTGTTCCCTACATCTCGACATTAGCAATGTGGCTTCCTTTTCGGTCAACAAATTTATTTCTGCATGTCGGGCAGGACAGGTGAGCTGTGAGGTCTGGAGATAACCTGGGTCCTTGCCTAAAAGGAATGTACAGTAGGTATGTTGGTGTTCAATGGCTGGAAGACATCAGATGCATCATTGACATAACCTGACACACCAGCAGGTAGTGTGGTTAGATACCTGACAGATTAAGCCAGCTGACTGGAAACCGTAGGGTTTTATTTCACTCATCAGTGCAGAGATCAACATAATGCAGCAGTTTCTTTTTCCCCGCTGTGAATACCTCAGATATGTTATCAGGGTCGATCCCGCTAAAACCATTTAGTTATAAATTCCACACACACATGCACACACACACACACACACACACACACACACACACACACTCACGCGCACACACACACACAGAACTCTGTTCCGTTCCTTCCTTCTGAACAATGAGATAAGAACAGACAGCCCTGTAGACAGACCAATAGGACTGAGGCTCCGTTTGAAGATAGAAACTCTGCATGTGTGTGTGTTTATGGTTTTGTGTGTGTTGTTCCCCTTCAAACTGTGTTAGAACCATATAGATGAAAACATGCGCATCAGTTGCCATTTGCCGCATTTAAAACAACCCAGCATCAGCCAGATCCATTTATTATCAGACATTCATATCTCTGAGGTATTTGTAGTGAAAATCTCTTACGTTAAACTTATATTCACTTATACCTACACGATGTTGTTGATTCGCTCTACACTTTCCGAAGAAATCCGTTTCCAAAAGGGTTCTTTGCCCCCCATAGGATAAAAGCATTTTGGGTTCCATTAACAACTCTCCGCGGAAAGGTGCCTTCAGGAACCGAAAAGGTTCTACTCGGTGCCAAAAGGATTCTACCTGGGATGCAAAAAGGATTATTGAAACCCCTTTATTGGTTATTGAAACCTACAAATACCTACAAATACCAAAATACCTACAAATACCAAAAGGGGTTATTAAAACCCCACAAGGACAGCCAAACATTAATTAGGATAAAATAACTATAAATACCCTGTCACAAAACTTATCACAAATAGACCTTTAGAAAAATGTGTAGAAGAAGATGAAGAGTACAATCAGCAGTCAACAGGAGGCCAAAGTATCCAGTCAGTGGTCTAGAGGTGTATGAAGTATCCAGTCAGTGGTCTAGAGGTGTATGAAGTATCCAGTCAGTGATCTACATGCATTCATATTCATATCCATATTTTCAATGTGTAAGCCCACATCATTCTATTTTTGAGTTCACTTATACCGTTCCAACAGTCAGAAAAATTATATTTTCTCAATACATCATGAAAAGGCATAGATCTGGAAATAATACGATTTTGTCATGATCCCTGTCAACACAAAGCCCGAACACCTGACACAGAATGATGGACATCAGTACTGCATTGATGTTATTGCTATTGTCAGATGTGATGCTCCACTACAGTGCTGTGCCAGAGGACCACAGGAAGATCTAATGGATTTAGGGGAGGAGACAGAGCGACTTGATGCTTACACACACACACACACACACACACACACCCATACACACACACACACTGCAGGAACCACCCATCAGAGCTGTCTCCTTCCTGCTGTAGACAAACCGACAGGATAGATAGAATTCCCTGCACGCCACCTAATCTGGATGACAATTCGATGCTTCCTGACGGCACATTCTTAATGCAATTACTCAATTACTCCTCTCCTGAGCAGATTGGAAGAGATAGAGAACGTGAAGGGATTTGCACAGCCCACAATGTTAGCCATGTACACTGTTCCTCTGGCCTGGGTTTGTGGGCAAGAGAGAGAGAGAGAGAGAGAGAGAGAGAGAAAATCACAACGCATCTACAACGCATCATGAGACATGGGTGAGCACCAGTTACAAGAGGCAGAGTGATTGACAACTGGATTCCGAGTCACAGACTGTCCTTTCAGAAAGCACCAGATGTTCCAGTCCTGTCAGAACTGTGTCAGCTTGCCGCTGCCAGATCCGGGTCTGACGCGTCGTCATGTCAGCCTTTACCAAGCATCAGAGGAGGTTGGTGTGGGCGTCTGACAAGCTGCTGTGTCTCTAAACCTTCTTCACTGTATCTGATACTGTATCTACTGTACTGCTCTCTGTCTGACTCGGCTCAGAGTCTGGTGAGTCAAAACACAAACAGTCCATCACACAGTCGTCACACAGTCACTCTTCTCTCCCGGAGGTTTGAGAGTGTGAACAGCACCAGAAACCGAACCGCAGCCCAAGCTCTCATCCTGTCTCTGGTTTGACCTCCAGTTTCAACGGGGTTTGGTTTCTCTCTGCGTCTCCGTACGGGTGAGCCAGGGTTCACGTCTTCTGTCACCTCCGTGTATCTAACACGTCAGACACGCGTCTGGGACAAGCTGTGTCGCCCTGTCTGGGCCGTGGTGCCCAGTCAACGAGACTGTCACAAGATTGTTTTCTCCCCCACTGGGTCCATCTGTTCTCCTTGCTCCAGACCTGAACGCTGAGATAGACGAGTGTGTGTGTTTGTGTGTGTGTGTGTGTGTGTGTGTGTTTTTGTTTCGGGGGAGAATAGGAGGGGCCTTAACAGGAGTAGATGCTTTTTTAAATGTGTTGCTTTAGCCCTAACATATAAAGTTATAGGCTTTGAGACTGAAAAGGAATTTCAATATTTGTTTAGCTCCTTCTTAGATCCTTATTTTTATCCAAGCACACCCACCCCAAAAATTATTATGTTATTGTACATTTTAAAGGCTGACATAAACTAAGACCGTTTATCGTGGCATGTCTGTTTCTGTTGGCAGGTGACAAGCTCTGACAGGTTCCAGATATGTGCTCATAATTATGTCATTTAGCACATGCTTTTATCCATTGTGAATTCAAGTCATGCAGGCATTTTAATTGCTTGTATCCCATGTGATTTGTCTCAGGATTTCAATCCCACACATTGTTGCCACAGGTACAGAGGAATACAGAGGTCAAACAGAGGTGAACTCTGATTCCCTACGTCGTCAGACAGAGAGTGGATGATAGAGTCCATCTCTGACCCACCTGTCAACCGTACTCTATGGAGAAAGCAGTTACGTCACGCTTTATAGAACAAGATCCAAGCTTATAGAGTATTTGAGACCCAAAAAACATCCAACCTAGATAATGCTTTTGATAGCTGGGGAGAGGTTGGATACATGCCATACAGGTTCTATACCCCGTAGCGGGCCTTTGTCTACTTTGAACATCTGAGGGGAAAGTATGACCTTCCTAGAAAGCTCTTTAGATAACTGCGCGTAGGACAATATTTTCTAAAGCCTTATTGAAAATGCCAAGCTTTGTAATATTTGACAGATGCATCAAACTGTGTCCAATCTCAAACCAATGTGTAGCTCATCTTTATGACACATTGCAGTCTGTCAAGTTACCCTCCACAGATGCAATCAAGGCAAAAGTAAAAAAAAGAATCTAAATAATGAATTAAGGCTTTGTAAAATATAATGGTTGGCAAGATAAACAATGAGGGATAAGTGATTGTGGGATGTGTTACTTGTTCAAACGCATTAAATACTGGATCAGTTGTTCCACAGTGACTTGGATCCAGGCTATTGATAGAAAATATTTGCATTCCATTGCAAAGGTCACATGATTTGAAATGTTTTGACCTGATATTATTATTGTTGCTGAGGTATTTAAAGCTCTTTTCTCCTTTTGTAATTCATTAAACTGAACATTGTTGTAGTCAGATGCATTTAAATCCAGACAAATTAAGATGTCATTAAAACCTTTTCTGATATTTCCTTGCGCTGTGAACTTTTATCTGGTGACATATTTTAGATACATTTCTCCTTTTGCAGTGTGCAGGTTTTCATTTCATTTAGTATCCTGTTATTCATTTGTTTGTCAATGCGGTAAACTTTTCAGTTGCAACAAGTCATAATTAGTAATGTATTCAAGTTTACATAGAAATATGGTGCCCACTTTAAAAATTATTTTGCAAATAAATTGTTAATATGAATCCATTGATAAAAAATTCATGATTCAATTTCTGTATAGAATGCACACATGAAGAATTAATAAATGTGGTGTTCATTACATGTAGTTACACATTTAAAAATACATTTCAAACCTTGAATTAACCATTAGCAAAAACGTAAAATATCACCTTATCAGTTGACTGTAACCTATTTACAAAATATGAACATGCTATACAAGCACATATTAAATTATTGTACAAATAGTATTTTTTATAAATTGGTAATTGACAATTTGTAGTTTTCCAATAATGGGAATTATTGCATAGTCATTTATTTGATTAATGTACATGTACATTCATTTATTTGATTTCATGTATATGTACAGTCATTTATTTGAGTTAATGTATATGTAAAATCATTTATATAGATCATGCACATTTACATTCATTTCTTTGATATAATGTTTATGTACAATTATTTATTTGATTTAATGTATATTTACAATCATTCATTTGATTTAATCTATATGTAAAATAATTTATTTGATTTAATGTACATGTACAATCATTTATTTTAATTAATGTGCATGTAAAATCATATTTAAAATGTCACATTGTTTAATGTTTCAATAAAATAATTTGACCCAGGATTTGTGAAAGGGTGTAGTGCTTTATTCATACATTGCAACATGTTTAAATGTGGGCCCTTTTTAGATGAAAGTTTATGTAAACCAAAACACCCAGCAGCTTTGTAACCCCACACTGATGGAGAGATTCATCCAGGAAAAATACTGCTGAGGCGACAGAGGTTGTGCCCTTTGACCATTCTAACCCATAGGGGTAATTTGATGTTAGAGATGTCTAAAGGCCCTAAACCTCCAACATCACGAGGAACTGACTAAGGAAAACAGATGGTGCAGGATGGAGGTGGGAGGGTATAAGATGATATTGATATATGAGATAGGTGAGTGTAGGAGGATATAGGAGGCAGGAGCATATAGGAGGATATAAGATGTGGGGGAGCATAGAATGGTGATATAGAAGGTGCGAAAGAAATGAAAGAAATACATAGGAGGTAGGAAGGTATGAGAGGCAAGCAGTCGTGTGTTTAGGGAGAGCAGAGGGAGGAGAAAGAGGAGCCAAGGAGGGGGAGGAATCGAACAATACGGTTAAATCACATCCATAACAATGGTGATAACTGGAGGCATCATCTGTCTGTGGCTTTGTTTATTTCTTTATTTACTATGAAGTGTGTGTGCGTACGTTGTTGTGTGCGTGTGTATGTGTGTGTGTGTGTGTGTGTGTGTGTGTGTGCTCACTGAACTAGGCCGCAAATAATAACTGGGAAACATCTCATTAATTCATCCTGCTCAGCTCAGCCTCTAAGTCATTGTATTGTGACACACAACACACACGCATGCTTGCCCGTGCATGCACGCGCACGCGCGCAGACACACACACACACACACACACACACACACACACACACAGGATTGTCATGTCTACCAGGCCCCTCTCACCCTAACTAGCATCATCACTATGGCGACAGAGCCACTATGCAACACACATCCCCTCAGCTTCCTGCTTCCTCTCTCTCCCTGACAGAGCTTGACAAACCTCATGTGACTTGAAGGGCTTAGCACAGGAGGGCAGGGTCCCCCCATGTCTAATTCACACATGGTCCGGTTCAAATGCGGAGAGCAGCCATATTGATTTGTAATAATACGACCCAGCATCCTCTCTAGGACGGCAGGAGGTTTGACCACCAACACATAGAAAGAAACACAGAAACACTCAACATGGAGTATTGCTGCCCCTTCACATCCAGAGACGAACAGTCCCTCATTTCCTTTGAAGATGTGCACGGCAGCAACATGCGAGCGGCTTACTGTGACTTCTGTAAATGGAATACATTTGATTTCAATGGAAATGCTGGTATATGAAAATATTTTGTGTTCAAAACTTATGATGATATTCAAATTTAATTTGCAGTTTTTACTCTATCGAAAACAACAGCCTTACTTAGGATGCCTTTAGGTTTATTTATGCTAAAGCGTTCAAGATAGAATTGCTACATAAGAAAGCTAGATTATACAGAACAATCTTCCAATATTACGTATCTATGGATGAACTGCATTCCACTTTTACCATTTGGAGGTGATTTAAAAGATCAAAGTGTTTTCACAGCTAATTAATCTATATCAACGAAAATTAATCAACATTAACCCCAGGCTGCTCAGACCTAAGTACTAATCAGCCTGTGCTTAACACACTGACAAAGTCATGTGTGTGTGTCTGTATGTGTGTCTTGCCTGTGGAGGGATAAATCAATGAAAATCCATAAAAAATACAGCAGTTCCACTTTTAAATGTAAATAAACATTTACGATTAGAAAGAGAGAGAGTAAAGAGGGAGGGAGAGGTGGGGGAAGTGAGAATGGTAGAGAGGGAGGGAAAATGAGAGGGAGAAAAAGAAAGAAAGAAAGAAAGCAAGTGTGAGAGGTGGAGTGAGACCGGGAAATAGAAATAGAGAAAAATGATTAACCTTGAAGACATGACTAATTGTATATATGTCCATGGTTAAATAAATTGACCAAACCTGCGGTTGTGGACGTGTGTTAGAACTGTAATATTTGTGGCATGTTGCCCTACATTACCAATGTAGAACAGCAGTCAGGGCTTTTGTAATTACATGTAATCTTTATTAAACCTTCTATAGTCCTTGTACTAACCACAGCCTCCTGAACAGTGAAGCCTGCAGTACAAGCCAGGTCAACACAGTCTTTCTTTACACATGTGTGAACCCATAGTTCTAACCCTACAACCTAGCACTGTTTACCTGCTGTTTAGTTGCCTGCATTTGTATTAATGAACTGTGTATTCATTGAGGGAATATAGCAAATGGGTGATAGGACGGCTTGTTTTAATACAAATTAAAGTATGGTGTCAACATCTATCCTAATTTAGCCAGCTCAGGCATACTTTTACCAAAATCCTAGAGATCAAATGAGTGAAATAAACTGGGACTGAATTTCAGTCCCAGTTTATTTAAATGCAATGGAATCACCAGCCCCCCTCTTCTTCTTCCTCCCCTTCCTCCCCCTCTCCATGTGTGAAACACTCCAGTGGGCAACATGGAATTTGGATGAGCCTCTTCAAAGAGTGTGTCCGATAGCTCTGCTGGCTCTACTGTGCTGGCTCTACTGTGCTGGCTCTACTCTGCTGGCTGTACTCTGCTGGCTCTACTCTGCTCAGATGAATTGTCTGAGCATTCCTGAGGTTTAGCGCTATGCCTTGAAAAAGAAAGGACCACTGATGTAATAAAATAGCCACCATGCTTTGAGTGAGGTGTGTGTGCGTGTGAGATGTGTGTATATGTGTGTGTGCCATCTGTAGGAAGTGCTTGGCGTGAATAAATGGAGAGTTGGGCCTCCACACTTCCCTCTCGTTCTCTCTCTCAAGCTTTTCTCACTCCATCCTCATAATAAAATGTGTACTGAGCTGTTTTACGGCAACACCTCCTCAGCTTCACCCACAAAACCTTTCTGGAAACATCTTTAAACATACTCACCCTTCTCTGACAGACATTAAAAACTCTTATGTCTAGCATGTTTGTTAGCATGTTTGTTTTTGCATTCTGGCCCGATGTTGCGTTTCTGTTAGCACACTCGGGTTGCAGTGGGTCTGGCGTGCCACATGGGTTCAGTGGATTGTGTTACCTTGAGGTGGTGCAAACAGTAGTTCAGTAAAGACCTGTCTATTGATTTGCTACAGTCTGGGACAACTGAAGTTGTATGTGGAAATGTCAGAATGAAGAGAATGTTGCACAAATCAGGTGTGATCAGCCATTACATCATCTCTGGCAAGCGCATGTTATCCTTTTATTCCCGACAACATGCATCTGTACAAACGTGTGATCTGGCCCAGGTTTTGTGTATCAGAAACCAAATGGTTAGAATGGGTTTTTTAAAGAAGTAATCTGGTAAGTGCTCTCATCCACAGTCGTGTGGAAAACGAGGCACTAGAATCCGTGGGCTTGAACAAGAAGTCTGGGTGGTCACGCAAATGTTCTGACCCGGTCAAATACCCGACCACGACTGAAAAAAGGCTGCACAAAATAAAGACGAAACACTGTCTCTCTCCACGCGCTCCTAAAGGAACAGGGAAATCCTGAGAGAATACGTACCCATATGAGAGTCTGTAATAACATATGGTCCGATGGTTCCAGACTGATTTAGGGTAAATCTATCTTCCCTATATCTTCCCAATGTTCTCTTCCACTCCTTTTCTGGTTCCCTCGCTTCAGATATTGACTGTGAGGCGCACATGAGTCTTTCAGAGTCACATCACGGGTTGCTGACCACCCAGAAGGGGGGGAAGCCACAGAAAACAGGCAGCAGGCCTAGATGGGCCGATGGTGGGGTGGTATCTCAGTCGAGGGGGCTGGAGGCTTGTGGGCAAAGAGGCCTGGGTGTCTGGGACAAATGGCAGCACATCCAACATCTAAGGGTAGAATGGTCATGTGGAGTTAATGTTTTGCTTCAGCCCCGGCCCCAGCCCAGGCCCCAGCCCCCGGCCCAGCCCCCGGCCCCAGCCCCCGGCCCATCACGTGGGGACCCCCGTGGCCCTAAGAGCAACAGTTGTTACAACCTCGCATTGGTAGTTGACGCTATTCACTGGTGGCATTTTAACCTGAAGACGCTGAATGATTTTGAGCTTTGGCAGCATTATGGAGATGAGTTTAATCTCCGCTTGTGGGAGGTCGGTCTGCTGTTCATTAACTAAATGATGTGGGTGAAAAAGATCCACTCTGTTCAGAAACAATGATCTCCAGCAGCACAGAGATCTGAAGAAGATAGGCTGGCAATTAATGGATGTCTTAGCTGTTTTGTGTGTGTGTGTGTGTGTGTGTGTGTGT
>JACXGJ010007989.1:0-28566 GCA_016801105.1 Esox niger | reverse complement strand
CTTGACTACTAAATAGTAGAAACAGCTAGGTAGTACCTGGCTCCAACATTCATGGTCATGTAGTCCTAGAAAGATTTGGAACATGCCATGTAAAGTGCACAGTCAACTCCCCAAAAACAGATGAAGGCTCCTGTAGATTTTAAAAAAAATGATTATATCCTTATTTTCTAACTTTTCTATTGGAAGACCTCTCTACTCTGTATAAGTGAAATATTCCTTATAGTCAACAACTTGTCTCTCCCCATCAGCAACTCGTGATGTCTTAATTTGTGTTCAGTGGCAGTAATGAATGGAATGTCGGCTAGGTAGTGCTCTTTGTCACCATCTATGTGTGGTAGAAAAGCCTTGGGCCTAGCAGAAACCACTAGAAGAAGTCTCCCTTTTGGGGCTACGTCTTAATAGCAGCAGTGGGACTCCTGCTCCTTGTATTGTAGAGGTGAACAGGATTCCTTATGGGGAGAGCTGAGTTAGCAAAACCACCAATAGTAAAATGCCCCTGCTGTCTTGTGTAAGCTTTCATCAAGTTGTCTGGGCAACCGACATTCTATGACTACCTGGGACTCCTGGATGTATGTCTGTATGCAACCTTGCATTCTCTAGGCTACATCAAGGCAACAACACTTCTTTTATGTTCATTTTTGCAAGTACTGATGTTGTCACCTGTACTGTTGGAAGAGAATGTAAGCTTGAACCTGAAATACCATGACCAGAACAACTGTCATGACACCACTCTGTGTTGGTCCCTGAACTTGTACTTTTTATGTAAAGATTGCTTGTTCCCAAATTTGCGATTAAACCTGAAATGATTAACGGTTATGCTAATGACTGATGGAGATTTTACTTGATAAATTGCAAACATTTTCCATCTTCAACAATTTGCCTCCCCAGATGGGACTTCAATAACTTCAGAACAATGGTGTTTGCTTTTCAAATCTCTCCAGCTGACTAAACTGCGGGCCTCATAAATAGGTAAGCGAAACCTACTTGACAAAATGTGTTCATATGAGTCTGTTTTGAGAGTTGAATTGTTTGCACCGGTGCCAGGAGTGAAAGGTCACATTTATTCAAGCAAAATAGCAGATGATTATGGATAGTACATGTTTTATTGATGTTTTATTGTTATAATGTTGTATTGTATTAAAAGTAATATAAAGAAAATCCTTCGATAAGAAGTTAATGAACAAAAAAGAGCCCTATGTTGAGGATGCCCAATAATATTATGTGAGGGGGCTAAAATCTCTACACTCTTCACAGAAGTATGAATGGCCGGCATTGAATGGGTGTTTGAATGAGTCAGCGAGTGAGAAAAGTGTATGTGCTCAATAGATTGAGACTTTGGATTGTGTGCATGTTGGTGAACTTACATAACTGTCATGGGGAAATCCATGTGTGAAACCATTGCAAATACACCACTGTACTTGTGTTTAATTTCTATTATTATCTGTGTTTGGTTAAAAAACAGTAGCCACAAGCAGATACCAGTGATTGTTGTAACTGGAGTAAATTGAACTTTTCCTAAGACATTTCAAGCACTGATACAGCCATGGCAAATTATATGCCAAGTATGCTGGCGAATTTCAACAGAGTATGTAAAGATGACAACCTGGACTTCCTTCATTGATTTTACTCAGTGTATATGTTTATTACAATCACTGCAAAGGGGAGAGTAAACAACTGTGATAAATTATTATCTTGGATTTTGTGCCTGATAGAATGGAAAACGGGTAATTCTATGTCTGATAACGTTTCTTTTATGTTTGTGTTTCAGAATTGACATCTACAGATGCAACCTTGATCAGTTTTAATACATCAATGTGAAAAACAAATCTGAATGCTACAGAGTACATCAATGGCTTAAATTACAGACACCCCACCTTGTGGCTGCACAGCGTCAGGGGATTTTTGTTTTACAGTCAACTCATCAAAACTGTGATGTATGTTTGAGTTAGAATAATATTTGTACCTGTAATTGGATTATTATTTACAAGTTAAGCTAGATAAATGGCGAAAGATAGTACTTACAACATATCAGGCACGGAACAACTGTCATGTCCTGGCTATGCCCCTAGTGTGATGACTACGCCATCTACTGCTCATCCTCCCCCTGCAGGAGGCGGGCTTCGGCATTCGACGTCACCGACCTTCTGACACCATCGCCCATCTCACCAACTCATTGCACCTGTTGTCTCGTTTAGCGCACCTGATCATCATTAAGTCATTCCACTCAGTATATATGTTCCCTCTGCTCCCTTTGTCTTTGTGTGTTATTGTCTCTACTCAGAGCAGATGTCAGCTCAATTAAAAGACTTAAACTTACCAGCTCCGCAGTCCGCTCCATCTCTTCAGTCTTCCGTAATTCCTGACAGAATAACACACCTTAAAAGAAAGAGAATGGAGCACGGAGCTCAAGAAGAAGCCGGTGTTGCGGAGATCTTACAGGATCATTCATCATGTTGGCCAACCTAGGCGCCGCTATGATCACCCTCGTCCAGGCAGTTCAGCGCCTAGATTTGGCCCGGTCCGCTCCCGCAGTACCGGCTGCATTACCGCCTTCCCAGCCTACCCATCCCGGGATTGGAGCGATGCCCATTCTGCTTCCCCGGGATTACGACGGGACGGCGGACCGCTGTCAGGGTTTTCTACTCCAAGAGGACATCGCACTCCAGGCGATTCATCCTGCGCCGACAGATGCCCAGAAGATCTCCTCTTGTCTCTTGTCTGTCCGGCAAAGCCCTGGAATGGGCCACCGCCGTCTGGAACATCGAGGGGCCCTTCCAGGGCAGCTACTACGAGTTCGTCCGTCGCTTCCGGGTCGTCTTTGATCATCCACACGAGTCCGCTCCATCTCTTCTGTCTTCCGTAATTCCTGACACCTAGCCATCTTTGCACTGGGCTGGGGGCCATAGTCAGGACAGGAGAAACAATAGGTGCCTCTAGCCATCTCTGCGTGGCTAGGTTTCGCCAATTGGAGGCAGGTGTAGATTATTGCCTCCAATTGGGGAACCTACTTAAGCAGACGGTTTTCCCCACAAAGGTTGTGGTTCGTTTTGTTTTGTCAGTCGAAGGCTATGCGACCCAGTCATTAGTTCTGCTTTAAGTTTGTTTGTTTCTTTCACCATTAAAAATGGAGTACAAAGACCTTTTTGCCTCTGCCTTTTTGTCCTGGAAACAGCTATGTTACAACAACCAACAACATGTACGCAAAATCAACAGACCACACCCCAAAATACAAATGAACCGGCCATTACTTTGTTACACAGCGATACGCACTAAAACCTCAGATGCAAGGCTTGTTAACCAAGCTTGACAATCAACATTATTTACCTATCATCTCTAAGTATACTAAAAGTAGAGAACAACACTGTAGATGACATGTTGAGAATCTTGAACACCAGTGTTTGACTAAAAGCTCAACATCAACTGATAATTCACTTCCTGGTTGTACCATTTCTTTTGAGGGTTCAGAACTACAATTTTTGTTGTATACTAAAGCTCACCCTACTGATCCTATGTATCAAACATAGTTGTACAGTATTTGATTTTAAATAGGTTACTTCAAACATTTGACAACATATGGTAATAAATCTACAACAAACTGACAGGTCTGTTACTGTGGATGTTGTTACAGCACAGATGTAGGTGACAGTGCAGAAGTTGGACATTTCATGTACAGTGTTCCAAGGTTTCCTTTTTGTAGACGACAGCTGCCAACATAGAACGACATAAACATACTTACTGATTACTAGTAGTAAATGTATTCTTTGGGAGTACCGTAAAAATTATGCTTTTTATATTTTTGTTGTTACAGGCACCACCGAGTCTTTGTTTATGTAAAATATGATTTACAAATTTTCTACATTAAAATGGTTGCTTATGTTGTTGTTTATTCCTTTTAAGCCTCATTTCCTGCATGATGAAATCATGTTCAATTATCTGCTGCTATCTGAATCTAAGGCCTTTCACGCTAAGTACAGTACGTGTACGCATATGCAGGATGGCTGCCGCACATATCCCGTATACTTTTGGTCAGGCAGGTAAGCAGGTGAGGAACCAACAGAAATCCTGGGGCAGTACACCCATGGAATTCTGGGAGACTGAAACACTGAACTAGTGGTACACAGTGAATATGTTTACTGGTCTGATTCACCATGGTTGTTGACATCACTGACGCTCTGTTTTGTCCTTTTCCTAAGACATGCATTAATAACAGTGTCACCTCCTCTGTCGCCATACCAGTTCCACATATTGGCTGTTATGTGTTACACTACGCTACTCATTATTCAGTTTAATTGGTGCATCTCATATCATTCCTGTCGATGGCAATATTGTCAAATGACAGAAGTCACTTGAGAAGAAAAGCTGATGTTAGGTTTTTGTACAGTGTCTCTGGGTTTCCTGTCACTGTGGGCCTCACAGCACAGTAGTACAGAGCAGAGTCTGTTGCATACACGGAGGAGATCTTCAGATCCACAAGTTTGTCCACCTTGTTAACAGTAGCTGTCATTCGAGGATGTGGAGGATCAGCAGGAACTACAGTCCCTTCTGGTGTGATGGACAGGAGAAAATCTGGTCTGGTTCTGGGATATTGGCGGTACCACTGTACATTGTAGATAGTGCCATCATATTTACAGGAGAGTTTGACATTTCTTCCCTCCTGAACCAGCTATTCAGTGGTCAAAGGTTTTATTCTGGTTTTGATCCGGGGTGTTGTCGGTACCACATTAAAGTGTTAGTACCATAAGATCCAGGGTAGTTGCAGGACAGAGTTACAACATCCCCCTCAAAAACACGTTCCTCAGTCCTGACTGGATTAATGTCCTCCTCAAAACTGCTACCTGAAATAATGGTAAACATGCCAATTAAATGTACTGTAATACTTCATTGACATACTGTATATTTCTGCACTGCAAAGCCAAACCCTTTTACTTACCAATGAACATTGAAAGAAATAAAATAGTATAAAACATTTTTATGGGGCCAGACTGACTTGGATTTATCTGGTGTTAAGAGTTTATCTCTGACATTTTCCTCTTCTGGGCTGTAATGTCAGATCACTTGTTTACTGTAGCTCCACCTCTCTTTAGTAAATGGCTGGGGATTTAAGTTCCCAACCATATATGAGTATTATGGAGGTATAATTGAGAACAGCTGTATCTTTGCTGTTGGTTTGTTGATTGTCTTACTGTACATGTTGCACTAGTTCTTACAGGAGGTTGTTTCAGCCAATGACTTCCATCTACTGGTTTATTCTGCCAACTACATCTGTTCCAAAATGACATAATTTACTTTCCAGATACATACTGCCTGCATTTAATTTAGTATTGAAAATATTATTGGCACACATCCTTGCGGCAAACACATGCTGTTAAGTGTCACAACACACTGTAGGGAAAGTACTATAGCCCACCAGAAACACAATGATGCAAACATACAAACACAAAGTTGAAAGACCTTTACATCACATATTCTGTTGGAAAACCATTGACTAAACAGCTGTACTGTTCTGTATGTCTACAAGCCACCTATAATGTAATTCAAAAGTATATAGACATACATTGGGACATTTAAATGTAGCATTGAAAAGAAATGTGCTTCCTGTTAGCTTCCGTTCCATGTGATATCCATGAACAAAAGTAAAGCAGCCTGAAGTCAGGGGAGAGCCATCTTTATTCAGCATGAGACGTCGATGTTAACAGTCCATAGTTCTTTCATTTCTTTTTCTCTCTCCAATGAATACAGAAACAACACAATCTTTATACCAGAATGCAAGGGACGCGGCCAATGGTCGAAACCAACCATTACACGGTCAAATACCCTCCAATAAGAAAGGCCTATTTTACAAATAAGCCTTGTATGGTATGTTCCAGCCTATAGTCAATAGTCCTATCCATATAGCCTGTGACAGTCACATGGGCAACTCCTAGCAGGAGGTATGGACAGGATGTGTGGGGCCCATCAGTATCAGGCAACATGTCCTATCTATACTCCTTTGCTCAGAGTTAGTCAACACATCTGTGTTGTGTTAAGTTTCTCAAGCCTACTTACTCTCATTCCTTAGCTGATGAAACTGGTATGAATGGATAAAAAAAATGTATATACTTATCTTCTAACTTTTCTGTTAGAAGACAGCTCTACACTGTATGTCTGATACATTACTTATACTCAACAACTTGTCTCTCTCTCCCTTCAGCAACTCATGATGTCTTTATCTGTGTTCAGTGGCAGTAATGAGTGGAATGTCGGCTGAGTAATGCTCTTTGTCACCATCAATGTGTGGTAGAATAGCCTTGGGCCTAGCAGAAACCACTAGAAAAAGTCTCCCTTTTGGGGGTAAGCCTTCATAGCAGCAGTGGGACTCCTGCTCCTTGTATTGTAGAGGTGAACAGGATTCCTTATGGGGAGAGCTGAGTTAGCAAAACCACCAATAGTAAAATGCCCCTGCTGTCTTGTGTGAGCTTTCATCAAGTTGTCTGGGCAACCGACGTTCTATGACAACCTGGGACTCCTGGATGTATGTCTGTATGCAACCTTGCATTCTCTAGGCTACATCAAGGCAACAACACTTCTTTGTATGTTCATTTTTGCAAGTACTGATGTCGTCACCTGTACTGTTGGAAGAGAACCTGAACGTTGAACCTGAAATGCCATAACCAGAACAACTGTAATGACACCACTCTGTGTTGGTCTCTGAACTTGTACTCTTTGGGTCATGATGCTTGTTCCCGTATATACGATTTTACCTGAAATGATCAACGGTTATGCTAATGACTGAAGGAGTTTTTGCTTGATAAATCAAATACTCCATACACATGAAATTCATTGTTGGAATTGAAGGTTTTGGGTGAGGAACAGAAGGGTTAAAATTGAAACCACTGCAAATGAAACGCTTGTGTTCCTCACACAAAACTTTCCTTATGAACATTTTTGGAAAGGAAAGAATAACGTGCAGTGGTCTGTTAATTTTGTCCAGAGATGTATTACTTGTTGGTGTAACTGATGTCATTATTTGGGAACCAGAGAAATCTGAGTAGGTCAGAATACAGGCACCTTGACTTGGTGCAACATGGCCTCCACTTCAAAGCTGAATCTACTGATCACATTTTTCACTATATTGGTTAGATCTTGTCCCTGTACCATGTAGTGAATTGGCTCAACTATTATTTATAGTTCTGGGATCTGACAATGTGGTACCTTAGAAAAACACCCCACAATTAATTACCAACAAGATCTAATTCGTTGGATGACACACCCCAAATGTGGGACGTATCATGTCTAACAAGGACACTGTACTGTCACTACGACCACCAAAATATAACTTGGTTTTAGGTCGCAGTTGAATACAATTGATCAAACATCCATAGAAGAAACAATTTGACATCTTAAAGCCTCCACATTTTGTCTTGACACACTGCCATGAGACTTTTTAAAGCTCTGGAAAAAAATAAGAGACCACTGCACCTTTTCCTTGCATAAAGTTGTAAGGGAACTTTTTTGGAACAGAAAGAAAAAGGTGCTGTGACAACTATGCCATCTGCTGCCCATCCTCCCCCTGCAGGAGGCGGGCCTCAGCGCTCGATGTCACCGGCCTTCTGAGACCATTGCCCATCAACCCATCACACCTGTTGTCTCGTTCAGCGCACCTGATCACCATCCAGTCATTTCCCCCAGTATATATGTTCCCTCTGCTCCCTTTGTCTTTGTGTGTTATTGTCTCATTGCCGTGATGAGCATAAGTCAGCTCAGACAATAAATATATGAATATCAGCCTACTGTCTCTGCGGTCTGCTTCACCTCCGTCCTACGAACGAGCTCTAAAAGCCATTTAGCCCCTAATAAAAAAGAGAACACTGGATGTATCTATAATGGACAACTATTGACCTGTATCAAATCTCCCTTTTACAGCCGAGATCATTGAAAAGGTTGTCTTCAATCAACTCAGCATTTTTGTGAACTAAATTGGTCTCTTAGACAAATTTCAGTTAGGCTTCTAACCTCACCACAGTACTGAAACTGCACTGATAAAAGTTTTAAATGAAATACCACTTCTGTTCAATCTCTATATGCTACCTCTGGATTAAATTCTACAGAACAACATTATAAACTACCACAGCTATGTCGAGGATTCTCAAATATAAATGTCTCTCGACCCATATGACACCAGCTCAATAGACCCACTGTGTCACTGTATAGTGCAGTTAAATAAATGGATTAACCAAAATTGTTTACAATTAAACCAAGATAAAAAAAAAAGTGAACTAGTAGTAGTAAAGAGCTGGATTCTCTGGCCCTAAAAACCAGGGACCAAGTGTGTAATCTTGGGGTTCTGACTCAGACATCACATTTAACAGTCATATCAAAGCGGTCACCAAAACAGCATTCTATCATCTTAATCATATAGTCAGAATCAAGTGCTTTTTGTCCCAAAAAGACAAAGAGAAACTAATCCATACTTTATTTCTATTAGGGTTGACTGCTGTAACGGCCTCCTAACTGAACTCCCCAAATAAACTGTAAAACAGCTGCAGCTCATTCAAAATGCAGCTGCTAGAATGTTAACCAGGACCAAGAGAACAGAGCACATCACCAAGGTTCTTAAATCTTTGAACTGGCTTCCAGTCAGTAACAGAATACATTTTAAAGTGGTGTTTGTAGTTTCTAAATCATTAAATGGTTTAGGCCCCGAATAAATCTCTGATTTGTTTAAAGAATATAAACTGAGCAGAGGAACATAGGTCTGTTAGTAAAGCTGAAGTGTAAACTAAACATGGAGAAGCTGCCTTTGTCAGTTATGCTTCACACAACTGGAATAAACTACCAGAAGTTCTTAGATGTGCCCCAAATGTATACTTTTTTTAATCCAGGTTAAAAACACTTAAATATTCACATGCCTATGACTGAGCACTTAAACTTAACTGCACTGTTAAGCCTATGGTTTATTTCTATTTTCTTATTCTATGGTTTGTTATTATAATGTTGTTTGCTGTTTTCATTTGTATTTACGCTATTGAGTTTTAATATTTTTTCTTATTCTTTGTAAATCCCACTGAATATCTTCTATATATGACTTGTGCTATATAAATAAACTTGCTTGCTTAAGTGCTTGCTACCAAACCTTGTTAGTGATTTCACTCAAAAACAGACCCCTGCATGACACAAGGGGTTCTTGTTGAACTTCCTTCTCTTATGCGCATGCTGTTCCTCAACGTTGTGGTTGTTTTGGAATGTTAATAACCCCTTTCCTGAGTGGCAATGCCCGTCTAGGACTCTAGTACACTGTGATACCTTGTCCATGAACTGGAGATTTGTTCTCACTTTACATACAGACAGGAAAATACTGAAGTTCCTGGTATGTGGGGTGAACACAGTACAGGTGTGACCACAGTTCTCTGATCTAAACCTGTGACATAAGAGATTAAATTGTTTGGTGTTTAATTTTGATCCACACCACACCAAAGAATTGTTATCTGTAGGTTTTTGTACAGCCTCTAAAATTCTTTGTATCACTGTGTTGAGTCAATGGCACAGTAGTAGAGAGCTGTGTCTGACAGGGTTAGTTGTTTGATGACCAGTTCAGTTGATGTGTAAGATGTTGTGGATTGAAATCTCTTATCAGGGATGTGTTCATCCGATGATCTGCCACCTTTATATAGTATAAACTGAGGTGCCTTGTTAGGATAATGACGGTACCAGTAAAGGTAAGGATTTGTGTCGGTTGTTTCATATGTACAGCTCAGAGTCACAGATTCTCCTTCTGTTCTGATCACTTGATTATTTCCAGATGTAATACTAACCCCAGCAGTCAGTCCTGTAAAAATCAACACCAAAATAACAAACCTTTCGACCTACATTCTGTTTTAAATGTTTGGAAATGTTCATGATACATAAAAATGCTGGATACAAGACTTACCAAGTAGTACTGAAAACAGTATGAGTGAATTAATTAATATCATGATGTATGTTACAGGATGCAACCTGGACAGAGGTTTTATTGTTCTGATATGTGATGTTCAGGCTGTGTACGTACTATGTGGGACAGGTTTCGTTTATGAAACTACCACCTCCTTCAAGAGGAGGAGACACCTTCTCATCATTTGTAGTGGAGGAGAGTTTTGTGTATTAATGAGGTTTATCTGTGTATAGAAAACATGGAGTTAGTTATAAAACATGTTACACATTGAAATTGTTTATTTGTTAAATTGTCTATAAAAACTTTCTGTTATTGATAACGTTTGATAATGGTGTTAAACAGTGTGCCATTACAGTTGCTATTTCTTATTTCAAGTACAATTTTTGGGTTATTACACTACCCTCTTCAGGTTCTGCCACAGCATCTCAATTGGATTAAGGTCAGGACTTTGTCTTGACCAATCCAAATCACAAATCTTCTTTCATCTGAGCCATTATTTGGTATATATGTTTGAATGATTCAGATCGTTATGGTTAGACCCATTTCCCGGCTAGTTTAAGCTCCTTCATTGATGAGAAGTCCTCTAGTCTTCCTCATGCTTCTCTGATGTGTTAACTTACAGGTCCAGAGGAGCCCAGGCAACACATTGCCACTTGGGATTGGCTTATTTTAACCTGTTACATCAGATCACAAATACTTTTTTCATGGTAAACTTGATCCAAAATGATCTAAAATAAATGTTTCTATTGTATCAGTGTTTATTTATTAGGTAATTGTGCCATTATTTTGTCCAGCATCAGTTTTCGAATGCACGTGTTCTGTCATTATTGGCTGCAGGGCACAGTGGCAAATGCTGATTAATGTGTACATTATTGTGATCGTCACAAATATTAAAAATACCAAAACAACAGATCAATGCATTTGCCTGTTCTCATAGTAATCACAAAATGGATTGATACTCAAAACAGTTCTCTTTCTTTCTTGGATGTCTATCTCATTTATTATATTAATTTGATAATCCTCGCATCATTGACCTGATTCACTACATTCAAATTAGCCCACTACCCCTGAAGCCCTCTACCTCACATTGGTCATTCATAAATTTAACGCCCACTTTGGCGGTTATTCCTTTCAGTTCGCTACAACAAAAGACTCTCAAACTACAGTACACACAATGTCTCCTTACTCCTTATACATCTAATTGTCTGAGATGCTACCAGATTACTGCAACTACTCAGCACATTGTTTGCATACAGTATTGTGTGCCCTACAGACTCTTTGGCCCTTCTGGTAGAGAACAGCATAAACATTTGTGTAAAATGTAGTTTTGTTATACAGCCTGAGATTACACTGTTAATCTGTAAAAAGAAATTCTATGGGAGACAATAATGATGACAAATGTTTTTAAGAATTAATATTGTAATGCGAAGAGACACAGGGGTGGACTTTATTTACAAAAAGAGAAGGGCAAGGAAGGAGGTGAAAGACAAATCAAAACCAAATGACAAACAGCTTTTCAGGAGGCAGCAGTGACTCTGGGGCTGCCTCTTGGTGGGGGTGTGGGGGATGGGCGCCGGCGCTCCTTGGAATCCCTTCAATGCAAACCCTGATGAGGCCCAAAGTGGAGGCACGTGTGCAGGGACAGGGCTGGCACTTCTATCTACCCCTCAGGAGGTACTCGTTTTTCTGTTGGGGTTTGGAAGCTGTGGGGCACATGCGCATTCGCGCCAGCATTTGTGTTAAGAATTCATTTTATCTTAAATGTTTTTTAACTTTGCATCTAGGGAGCACCTATGCATCTTGATTCAACAGCTCTGGCAAAAAGACCACTCCTCATTTTTCTGAAATCAGCATCTCTACATGTATGGCAGCCATTCCATTCCAGTGTCTGTTAAATTCCAACACAGGCAGACTTTTTTTTAACTTAATGCGTTACTGATTAGGGGATCACCTCAAACAAATCTAAAAACCACTGCTGTGGTCATCACTATCTCTTGCAATGGGACCAGCAAAATGGCAAAAGCAGTGCAAGTTGTACCTCAATGGTAATTTGAATAAAAAATAACTATTCAGCATGACAAAAGAGTTGAAAAGAAAAGCTTTAAGTGAAGAAAAGAAGGGTTAGATTCTGGCTTTACTGGCAGAGAGATACAGTGAGCTTGCTGTCAGATTGCTTCCATCTGGAAAATTTCAAAGATGGCGGTTTATAAGAACAAGGTCAAGCAACACACATTGGGAACAACGAAGCTACAGACCAGCAGAGGTCTACTGACCAAAATGACTGTCAACTCATTCAAATGTCAGACTGTGCACTTTCCACACTTTGCAACCATAGGATGACATCATGTGACCTACAAAAAGAATGGTAAACAGCAGCTGGGTTGAAGTGCACGGCATGGACAATTTGAAAAAGGCTCCTAGTGGCAGGGCTGATGTTGTGCAAAGCTAGAAATAAAGCCCTTCATCAATGAGAAGCAAAGATGAGCCAGGCTGAAGATTGCAGAAGACCATAAGAACTGGATCGTAGAGGAATGGTATAAGGTCATCTTCTCTGACAGGTCAAATGTTCAGGTTTGCCAAACACCTAGTTGTCTCACACCCACTGTGAAATTTGGTGGAGGATCGGTGATTATCTGGCGATGCTTCAGCAAGGCTGGAATCAGGCAAGTACAAGGTTATCCAGAAAGAACAACTGCTTCCTTCTGCTCTGACAATCTTCCCCAACTCTGAATTTTGTTTTACAGGAGGACAATGCTCCATGCCACACAGCCAGGTCAATCAAGGTGTTGGTGGAGGAGCACCAGATCAAGACCCTGACATGGCCAGCCAAATCTCTAGACCTGAACCCCATTGGAAACCTCTGGAATATTATCAAGAGGACAATGGATGGTCTCATGCCATCAAACAAAGCCGAGCTACTTGAATTTTTGTGCCAGGATTAAATTCGCCTAACTGCAATGTGAAAGACTGGTGGAGAGCAGGCTGAGACTCATGAAAACTGTGATTAAAAATCAAGGTTATTCCACCAAAAATGTATTTCTGAACTCTTCCTAAGCTAAAACGTTTGTATTTTGTTGTTGAAAAATGTATACAAATGTATTTTCTTTGCATTATTTCAGGTCTGATATGTCAGGGGCAGAGGTAAGGATCCAAGCGCGGATTGGGAAAGGAAGGGGGAGTGGCAGGTGGTGTTGCCGGGGACTGGTTGTGAGGTATCTCACGAACCGAAGGCAGCAGTACAGGCAGGCGGGAGGCAGTGTAGTCAGGGACGGGCAGATGGTCGGAGATCGAACGGCAAACGAAGGCACAGGCAGGGATCTGGCAGAGTAGTCGGGAACAGTCGAGGGGTCGGTACACGGAACAGCGATTGGAGAGTTGGAGAATTGCAAGATATGGCATGCGAATATAGACCAATAATCCGGCAGGGAAGAAGTGTCAGGGAGGTGTATTTGTATGTGAGTGATGAGGTGAATGAGAACAGGTGTGTGAGTGATGATTGGTGACAGGTGTGTGAGTTGGTGCACTGAAGCTCAGGAGCGCGGGCGCCCTCTGCTGTGCACTCGCGGAGGTGGGGACGTGACATGATAACAATGCATCATTTTGGTGATTTTGACCAGTTGATATTTTCTACAAATAAATACTCTAAATGACAATATTTTGATTCAGAATTTGAAAGTAATGTTGTCAATAGTATTTTAAATAAATCAAACTGTTCATTTTACTCAAACGCATACCTATGAATAGTAACACCAGATAAACTGATAATTTTTTCAAGGTCTCTTATTTTTTACCAGAGCTGTATATGGCATTGTATAGTTTGACCTACCTATAACTTTGACCAGGAGCAACATGAAATTTTGCCACACCATATTAGAAGGGAGGTAAACTGGAGCTCTGAACTTTTCTGCTTGTTTTTACATTCTCAACATCTTACATATATGTGACTTACAGGATGTTCTTTTTTCATGATTTAACCGCTTTGTAATTGTCTTCATTATTCTTTAAAAACGTCATTATTCTTTAAATGAAAAATTTTGATAAACATCAATAAACATTTTACTATATTGAAGCCGTGATTTATATAGGACACTATTGGTTACATCACCTGAACATGAAACACAAACTAATATCAGTAGACTGACTTGGACACAGTGAACAGACTGGGGAAGCAAAGAAAAAAAATCTATATTATAACTTTCATGAGCCATTATTGATGACCTGTACTATGTGACAACAACCAACAACATGTACGCAAAATCAACAGACCACACCCCAAAATACAAATGAACCGGCCATTACTTTGTTACACAGCGATACACACTAAAACCTCAGATGCAAGGCTTGTTAAACAAGCTTGACAATTGACATTATTTACCTATCATCTCTAAGTATAATAAAAGTAGAGAACAACATTGTAGATGACATGTTGAGAATCTTGAACACCAGTGTTTAACTAAAAGCTCAACATCAACTGATAATTCACTTCCTGGTTGTACCATTTCTTTTGATGGTTCAGAATTAAAATGTTTGTTGAATACTAAAGCTCCCCCTACTGATCCTATGCATCTAACATATTGTACAGTATATGATTTTAAATAGGTTACTTCAAACAGTTGACAACATATGGTAATAAATCTACAACAAACTGACAGGTCTGTTACTGTGGATGTTGTTACAGCACAGATGTAGGTGACAGTGCAGAAGTTGTACATTTTATCTACAGTGTTCCAAGGTTTCCTTTTTGTAGACGACAGCTGCCAACATAGAACGACATCAGCATATTTACTGATTACGACTAGAAAATGTTTTCTTTGAGTGTACCGTTAAATTTATGCTTTTTATGTTTTTGTTATGACAGGCACCACCCAGTCTTTTGTTAATGTAAAATATGATTAACACATATTTTCTACATTACAATGGTTGTTTATGTTGTTGTTTATTCCTTATAAGCCTCATTTCCTGCATGATGAAATCATGTTCAATTATCTGCTGCTATCTGAAGCTAAGGCCCTTCACGCTAAGTACAGTACGTGTACGCATATGCAGGATGGCTGCCGCACGTATCCCGTATACTTTTGGTCAGGCAGGTAAGCAGGTGAGGAACCAACAGAAATCCTGGGGCAGTACACCCATGGGCTTCTGGGAGACTGAAACACTGAAGTAGTGGTACACAGTGAATATGTTTACTGGTCTAATTCACCATGGTTGTTGACATCACTGACGCTCTGTTTTGTCCTTTTCCTAAGACATGCATTAATAACAGTGTCACCTCCTCTGTCGCCATACCAGTTCCACATATTGGCTGTTATGTGTTACACTAGGCTCCTCCTGATTCAGTTTAATTGGTGCATCTCATATCATTCCTGTCGATGGCAATATTTTCAAATGACAGAAGTCACTTAAGAAGAAAAGCTGATGTTAGGTTTTTGTACAGTGTCTCTGGGTTTCCTGTCACTGTGGGCCTCAGAGCACAGTAGTACAGAGCAGAGTCTGTTGCATACATGGAGGAGATCTTCAGATCCACAAGTTTGTCCACCTTGTTAACAGTAGCTGTCATTCGAGGATGTGGAGGATCAGCAGGAACTACAGTCCCATCTGGTGTGATGTACAGGAGAAATTCTGGTCTGGTTCTGGGATATTGGCGGTACCACTGTACATTGTAGATAGTGCCATCATATTTACAGGAAAGTTTAACATTCCTTCCCTCTTGAACCAGCTCTTCAGTGGACAAAGGATTTATTGAATCTCCAAAACTGTTTTCTGCAACAAAGTTGAGACAAAGTTAAACATATGTATGCCAAGAAAACATTTTACCAAAATAGGCAGCTATATGGAGTTTTACTTGATGTAAATTACATTTAATAGATGAGGGCACCATTTAACAGCATGTGATAACTCACTTAAAACTGATAAGAGAACAAAAGAGACAAAAAACATCTTGGAATCTAAAGAAAGAATGACTTCAAGCATTGAACCCTGACAGACTAGTGTCCTAGTCTCCTAGTCACTCCTCTTGACATTGATTTGAAATGTAGGTTGTCTGGTTTTTGTACAGAGGTTCTGGGTTTCCTGTCACTGTGGGCTGCAGAGCACAGTAATACAGAGCAGAGTCTGTCACTTCAACAGAGGAGATCTCCAGATCCACACGGTTCCTATCGTTATTTACTCTTACTGAAAGTCTATTTTGGGTTGATGGCTTCGTTCCTTCCATGACAAGGAGCAAGAATTCTGGTTTTGATCCGGGGTGTTGTCGGTACCACATTAATGTATTAGTACTATAAGATCCAGAGTAGTTGCAGGACAGAGTTACAACATCCCCCTCAAAAACATGTTCTTCAGTCCTGACTGGATTAATGTCCTCCTCAAAACTGCTACCTGAAATAATGATAAACATGCAAAATAAATGTACTGAAATACTTCATTGACATACTGAATATTTCTGCACTGCAAAGCCAAACCTTTTACTTACCAATGAACATTGAAAGAAATAAAATTGTATAAAACATTTTTTTGGGGCTTGACTGACTTGGATTTATCTGGTGTTGAGAGTTTTTCTCTGACATTTTCCTCTTTTGGGCTGTAATGTCAGATCACTTATTAACTGTAGCTCCACCTCTCTTTAGTAAATGGCTGGGTATTTAAGTACCCAACCATATATGAGTATTATAGAGGTATTATTGAGATCAGATGTATCTTTGCTGTTGGTTTGTTGCTTGTCTTATTGTACCTGTTGCACTAGTTCTTAAAGGAGGTCGTTTCAGCTCATGACTTCCATCTACTGGTTAATTCTCCCAACTACATCAGTTCCAACATAACTTACTTTCCAGATACATACTGCCTGCACTTAATCTAGTACTAAAAAAAACTATGGACACGCATCCTAGCAGCAAACACATGCTATTAAGTGTCACAACACACAGTAGGGAGAGTACTATAGCCCTCCAGAAACACAGTGATACAAACATACAATGTCAAAAGACCCTCACATTACTTATTCTGTTAGAAAACCATTGACTAAACAGCTGTATTGTTCTGTAGGCCTACCAGTCACCTACAATGTGATTCAAATGTATATAGACACACATTGGTCAGGGACATATTAGACATTTTAATGTAGCATTGAAAAACAATCAGCAAATTTATTTATATAGCACAATTCATACATAGAAGCAATTCAATTTGCTTTAAAGTGAAAATAGAAATATTGCAATAGAATCAAAACAGTCAGATCCATCATCAGCTGATTTTTACATTTACACAGAGGTTATTCCTCTGATAGCACCAGAACTTGCATTTCAATTGGTAAAAGATAGCAAGATATACATTTAATCACAAAATAAATCAAGAAGAGAAATATAAAGTTCAGCATAATAATAAAACAGAATAATAAAATAGAATTAGAATATAAAAACATAGGAAGCTATAAAAGCTGTAAGACTCAACAGTGCTGTTATAAAAACATAGGAAGCAATAAGGCTCACAGTGTGGTTAAGTTTAAGAACTCAGTCATAGGCACCCGAAAAGAGAAGTGTTTTTGACTTGATTTAAAAATGAAAACGTTTGGTGAATGTCTAAGATCTCCTGGTAGTATATTCTTGTTGTGTACAGCATAACTGCTAAACACAGTTTTTCGGTGTTTAGTTTGGATTTTGGCTCTACTACCTGATCTGAGTTCATGGATCTAAGAGCCCTGCTCGGTTTATATTCTTCAAACACATCAGAAATGTATTCGGGTCCTAAACCATTAGGAGATTTATAAACTAGAAGCACCACTTTAAAGTCTATTCTGTAACGGACTGGAAGCCAATGCAAGGATTTAAGAACCGGAGTGATGTGCTCGGTCCTCTTGGTCCTGGTTAACATTCTAGCAGCTGCATTCTAAATGAGCTGCAGCTGTGTTACAGTCTTTTTGTTGAGAGGCCATTACAGTAGTCAACCCTCCTAGAGATAAAAGCATGGATGAGCTTCTCTTGGTCTTTTTGGGACTCCCGGCTTTTGAGTCTGGATATATTTTTCAGATGATAGAATGCTGTTTTGGTGACCGATTTTATATGACTGTTTAATGTGAGGTCTGAGTCAGAACACCAAGATTATGGATTTGATCCTTGGTTTTAAGGGCCCAGGATTCCAGCTCTTCTGTAATACTTGTTCTTTTATTTTTGTTGCCAAACACAATAATCTTTGTTTAATGGTACACAATTTTGGTTTACCCAGGTATTTATGTGCTCTATACGGAGACACATAGAGTCTATTGAGCTGTTGTCATACAGTTGGAGAGCCATATATATTTGAGTAACATCAGCATAGCTGTGGTAGTAAATGTTCTTGTTCTGTAGAATTTGTCCCAGAGGTTGCATATAGAGATTGAGCAGAAGTGGTCCGAGATCTGATCCCTGCGGAACTCTGCATGTCATAGCCACCCTATCAGATTCATGATTACCAACGGTGACAAAGTAATTCCGGCCATCTAGATAAGATCTGAACCAATCAAGGACTATCCCGGAAAGTCCTACCCAATTTTCCAGCCAATCTATAAGTGTTCTATGTTCTACAGTGTCAAATGCTGCACTGGGATCTAATAGAACCAGAACTGTTATTTTACCTGAATCAGTATTCTGCCGTATATAATTTAAACTTTAATCAGGGCTGTTTTAGGACTGTGGTGAGGTCATAAACCTGACTGAAATATGTCTAAGAGATCGCTTGAGGTGACAAAAATTGCTGAAAAGATTGAAGAGAACCTTTTCAATGATTTTGGCTATAAAAGGGATATTAAGTACAGCTCTATAGTTGTTCACTAAAGATGCCTCCAGTGTTCTCATTTTTAATACGGGCTGAATGGCAGCTATTTTTACAGAAGTTGGGAAAATGCCTGATTGCAGAGAGCTATTAACTATTTGCTGTAGGTCCATTGGTATAGAGTTAAAATGTTAAAAAAACAAATGTCTGAGAGCAGTGTGTTGAGAGATCATGTGGAAACTTTAAGATGTCAAACTGTTTCTTCTAGAGATTTTTTATCAATTGTATTAAATTGAGACATAATAACCAAGTTATGTCTTAGTGGTCATAGTGACGGTACAGTGTCATTGTTAGACCGTGCAGTTCTAAAGGTCTTTCTAATACTTCGATTTTTTTCAATAAAGAAACATGGCAAATATTTTACATTTTTCAGTGGACAAGAGTTCTAATGCTATCTGCTTTATGGGGTTTATAAGCTTGTCGACCATGACAAATATATTCTGGGTATTGTTGATTTTCTTTTTGATCATTCCTGATAAATGTTTCTGTCTGGCCCTGTGCAACTCATTGTTGAAGCAACCAAGGCTTTGTTACCTTTTCATGGCGCATTCCATCATGGTGGTCCTCCATGGTGTTTTCTGTTTGCTCTGAGCTTTCTTTACCTTTATCTGATCAACACATGTTAATTGATCCAGGTGCACATCCATTGACTATGCGCTTATTGTTGGAGAGATAGCTATGGCTTCCATAAACTGAGCATTGGTACTCTGATTTATGTTCCTTTTCTTATTGGAATCAGAGTTTAATGGAATATTCTGGGTGATAAGTGATTCAAGAAAGACACAGACATGATCAGACAGGGCAGACAGTCTTTAACCATGACAGAGGAAATATCAAGACCTTTAGAGATAACCAGATGTAGAATGTGGACTCGAGTGTGTGAACACTCTTTCACATGTTGAGTGAGCTCAAAAGTGTCAAGTAGTGCAAAAGGTTTTTTGGCATTATTGTCCATACTAATATCTATGTGGATGTTAAAATCCCCTGTAATTTTTAACAAGTTAGAAATTATTTAACAGAGAGTAGATCTGCAAAATCACCAATAAAATTAGCAAAATATTGTGGAGGTCAATAAATGGCTTAAGCGGTCTTTAGAGTTCCAAAAAATATAGAAATTGCCAATAAAACTAAGCCCATACTTGAGGCATGCCGATGTCAGCCAAAGCTATCTGTTCAAAGACTAAATTCCTTTCCCCACGGTTGAAATGGGCCCTAAAATTTTCTCCAGTAGCATAGAAACATATTTTTCAGGATCTCATAGCCAGTTTTCCTACGTATATTATCAAAAGACCAAGTGTGGATAAAAATCTGCATGTTGCTTGGATGTGCAGAGAAAATAACTGGCAACATTTCTGTAAGCTCTCTGACCGATGTGTCAGCCATAGTTAGGATTTCCATCTCTTCAATTCTGATATGCTTGGTTATGTCATCCCCAATCAAGGTAGCATCAGGTTTATCATGTATAGAGTAAGCAATCAGTGCTATTAGGGCTATTTCTTGGATATTGGTTAGCCCTAATGTTAGTGTTGTGGTTAGTTCCTTAGGTTCATTCACACACATTTCGTTCCGAGTCAGTGGACCATACCTGTTTGGCAGGGAGTGTTCAGGTGGTGGATTGAGGGTTGGTGCTCTCTTATTTGATTTCTTACTGAACCAAGTCCCCGCTGGAGTTGATGCCTTCGGTTTAGCCCCGGTGCTGTGCCAGTAAGATGTGTCTTAGGGGAAGGCTGGTTCGAAAGCCTCTGCGTTTAATCCAGTGGCATTAGCACATGTCCAGGGGAGAGTGTCAGCCAGGTCAGTGACAGAATGCTCTAGATTTGAAGTTATCCCTTGGATACCACTATGTGTCTGTCCGTTAGCATTTGGTAGCTCAACCTAACTTTTATAGACTATAACAAAAGACTGCATGCTGTTGTAGATGCTAAAGAGGGAAATAAACAATATTAACTAAGGGTATGCAGACATTTGAACAGGGGTCAGTTCAATATTTTCGTTGTAGCCATGTTTTTTAAGATTGTGCCATTCCTACAATTGACCTACAGTTAAATGTGAATCCCATGAGAAATAAAAGATGTGTTTTGACTGCTCACTCGTGTTTTCTTTAGAAATGGAACATATATTACCAATTTTTCCAAGAGTATGCAAATATTTAGTACTACTGTATGATTTTTTTAATACTGATATAGAAATTTTAAGCATTGACTGTATCAATCAATTCCCAATTAATAAAGAAAAATAAAGGTAACTGCTTAATGTTAACTATTTCTATGTTGATCACATCACTGACATCTTCAATTAACTTTTCTTTACCTGAGGCAACAATAAGAACCAGCACCAGACAGTTGTCCATGTGGACCATAGTAAAACTGTATAATTACTTTATCAGAAAGAAAATAGTCTCTGGTATTTGGTGTTTGTTTTGGAGTGGTCTATCATTCTTTAGTGTATTCTTTGTGTCTCAAATTCAGTTGTGTGTGTTGGTATTCTTGCGATTTGTCTTAGTACTGAGTTGTGTTGCATATATTAGATAGGTTAGTTGATATACTGTAGCTATAAACAGGGAGGGCTGTCTCCTTTATTTGAATGCAATTTTACTCAGAGAATAGAAAGTCCAATCAAAACCAGTTATGTCTAGAATCAGAAATCAGAATCAGAAAGAGCTTTATAGCCAAATAAGTTCACAACAAACAGGGAATTTGTTCTGGCCCGTTAGTGTAAACAGTTTATACAAAAAAATAAAAACATAAAACTGTAGATTGAGCAATATTTTAATACATTTGTTATGTGTAATGTTTAAGGTCCTTCCAGTAATATCTATATTTACTTGAACATTTTCAGGTGAAATATTTCTATATCAAAACATTTATTATTTCAAAGATGTTTCTTACCATTTGCAGAGATTAAAAGAAATCAGTCAATCAAAGTATTTTGAAGTCCTACTGTCAAGATGCCAGTTAGTTTGTTATGTGTTAATATCACTCACCTACAAGTACAGAGAGGAGAATCACTGGGTAGAGAAACATAGTGATGACTGTAACAGTATGTTCCCAGGAGGCACAACTGATGACTGTTCCAGTCAGTCAGAGGTCAATCATCTCTACACCTCTATATCTACTTAGCTCCTCCCATTCATGAAATGGACCCATATTATATCAACTTAATGATCTTATATATTTTGGATAAAGATGCTTTATATAGGTCTGCATAGGAGAATGGTCATTGTTTTTACTTCACCTTCAGCCACTTATCCATTATCCGGTCGTGGGGGCAGCTGCTCCAGCAGGGGACCCCAAACATCCCTTGAATCTTAATGGAACCTGTAATTCTGACCCATATCCTAGTTCTATACTTAGTTTAACCTCTTTGGCTTTCATGTCTAAATTCTACCCTCTATGCATGCTTATAGTGTAGCCTTACCTTTACTGAGACCCTGGCATAGGCCTTTATTATAGTTTTTATGATCAGCCAGCATCTTATTCATAACCTTGGCCTCTGGTGTTTCTTTTTTTCTAAATAATGATTTAAACCATAACCCCACTTTTTTTTGGCTTTCTAAGTTTGATTGATTAATTTTAAATGGTTAAGATCACAACATGTACCTTTTCCCTCCTTGCCTTATTTATTAAATGTGTTAACTTTTTAAATGTATTTGTTAATTTGTATTTTGAAGCTACTGTTTACAGCCCCTCTAGGCCACATACAGCGTACCTCGTTTTTAACTGCTATGCAGACAATACACTTGTACAATACATGTCAAAGCCACATTATAGTCTACCTTGGAGGCCTGTGTTTCAAATGTAAAGAAGTGAATGACAAAAAGTGAATGAATGAAATTAATTGCTACATTATTTTAAAAGAAATGTTGAGTTTGTGAAACAATTACTGTTTATTTTTTAATACTAAGGTTGGATATAATTTCAGTAAATACAGGTAACACATGCAGAGTCATTGCATTTAAAAACAAAATCACTAGATTTCACAGTATAATATATGAACATGGAGTTTGTTTTACTTTCTGAATTGAATGGAAGTCGAATAGAATTGACCCCAAACCTCACCCACAGTCAGTCTATAGGCTCCAGGAATGTTACATTTATAAATCTATACATGGGAGAAACAACCTGGTTTCTTTTTAGTTGGCTAGACGGCCAGCTCTGGGTAGTGTCCTGGAGGTTCCAAACTTCCATTTCACAATGATGGAGCTTTCTAAACTTCCTCTGAGCCAAGCCCTGACACAGTTTAATCTAATAAGTCTACAGAGAATTCCTGTTTTCATATGATCAACAAGATCTGAAATCAAGTAAAAATCAACAGAGCAAAATAATGGTAAAAATCCACATGAACGTGTTATTGAAAACAGCAAAGCCAATTCAGTATCAAGAAATTGATAAAGTAGGCATCTATAATGTAACTCAGCATCTTTAAAAAGGCTTCGTATTCCCACCCACCACGTTTTCTATCAAAACAAACAACCATGAAATGCACCATGTTCTGTTGTGTCTGGTGAGGTTTTTGTACAGTGTATGTATGTTTCCTGTCACTGTGGGCCTCAGAGCACAGTAGTACAGAGCAGAGTCTGTTACTTCAGCAGAGGAAATACACAGATCCACACGATTCTTCTCATTATTCCGTTTGGCTGAAAGTCGAGGATCTAGATTACTGTCCGGTATCTCAGATCCAGCACTGTTTATGACAAGTGAAAGGAACTGAGGAGCTGATCCAGGATCCTGGCGATACCATAGAAGAGAATCTGCTGATGAGTAGGTACATGAAATTGTAACATTACTCCCTGACAGAGAATAAACCTCATGTCTTGTTGGTTCAATAGTTTGACCATTACAGACACCTGTAAAAGATACAAAATCACATTGATTTTATTACCTATTTTTAACTCATCAACACTCAGTTTTGTTTTGAAATACTACAATTACAAATGAAGTGGTTACTCACATGCAAGTATGAAAAGCAACATTAATGTAGATACTGACATTTTAGATAGACTGGGAGCTGCAATGAAAGCGCACAGTTAGATTTGTTTCAACCAAAAAGTAAACATCTACCTAATAGTTTAGAGAATCTGTCTTCTCTCCAGCCTTTTAAGCCCCACCCCCAAATACAGAAGATTTGACATATGAGCAGACACTGACTTCTCCCTGCTGCAGAATACAACCATGTTACATCCTCCAATCAGATGTGATGCATGTGTCCCCATCAAATGTACATGTCATAAAAGTGTGTTATTTAGCATTTACTGGATTTTAGCTTAGAGCACCAGAGGGACAGAGATTCATAATTAACTAAAACATTTCTTGAAGTCAATAACTGTCAGAATTTCATTTATCGTTGTGTAATCATTCTTTCACAGGCTAAATCAGTGAAGAATGATTGTTATGCTATTTCAAATAACATAATCAGAGCTCAAAAAAATTATTTCAGTATTTTATTTTTTGCATCAATACAAACGTACTGTATTGTTCTTTGAATTTTCCATACTTGTGTGTCTGTATAAGGTAAAGATTATGTTTACAGTAAATTTGAGGGTCTGCTTTTTAAGTAAAGCATCTCCAGATCCACTCTAGTTATTCAGTATATCAGACAGTCCAGTGCAGGGCTGCTCAATCCTGTTCCTGGAGAGTTACCATCCTGTAGGTTCTCTCCAACACTAGTTTTCTTGTTACTGATTGGCTAGAATGAGATCTAGAATACACATGAATTTCAAATACGTGACACCTATTTTAGGATTGAAAAGGATACAAATATTTAGAAATTTTAGAAAGTTCTATGCATTTATGGAGGAGCTTACCCCACTTAGTTAACAGATGGAAACAAACTACAACATAAACAAATGCATACTTATACAGATTACATTTTCAAGTTTAATTGAAAATTATTTTGCTGCAGACGCTACCCAACAGTATGTTTATTTTCAAATAGTTGCTTATGGGTTAGTTGTTGTTTGTTCCTTTTAACCCTCAAAACTTGCATGCTGAAAACATGCATATTTTCTAATAAATGTAATTATCTCCTTCCATCTAAAGCCTGGGTTATGTTTCTGGCCAATCTGTAGTGTGGACTTGAAACCAAAGTTAAGCAGAATGGTACTAAAAGTAAATTAAATGCCTGGGACTGACAATATGGCTAAAATATTAATAGAGGAATTTATCTCCTCACTAAAACTTTAAAAAACACACCAGTATATATAAACTTTTCATTGCTGCTAAATATAACCCTGTGACACCTTAAAGCATTCAAATATGACTACCTATTTTTGCCTCTACTGGAAATGAATTTGCTTACCATGTATTTAGTTTTAGTTTTTGGGCAATAGTTATGTCTGATAAGTCAGATCTGTGTACAGCAAAATGGTGGGTTCAATCATTCAATTTATTTTCATGTCATATTTATATTCAGAATATTTATAGTGGGATGAATTGAAAAATATACTGCCAGGTAATCAGAATATTAAAAAGTAGGCTGGCTTACCTGATCCCAATACATTTCATTAAGTCAGTTTAGTAGCAGTTTCTTTAACAAACAGCAAATGACTGGTTCATTGTATGTTATCGTTGTTTTGTGTATCATCAAGTTCCCTGTGTTTGTCCAGGCGGTTTATCTCTGTCTTTGTCCAGGGGGGATTTGCCTCTGTGTTTGTATTGTCAATATGTATTTTAAAATATGAATATTTATGCAATCAATTATTTTCTGTTTTGTATTTCTAATTATTTCAGAACAATATGTAGATTTTATTCTCTATTTTAAAATATGATCTTTTTTATGTTTAAAGTAGAAGTTTGTTATTTCTTAAGTCAGTCATTATGTTATTTATGGTACTTATAAAACAAATACTAATGTATTTTAAATACAGTGGATATATTTTTTTGTTGAGTTTTTTGTTTGAATTTTCCCCCTTAAAAATGTCAGTTGGTTTTTCAATTGAATTGTTAATGTTATAGGTCACAGGTGGAAAAGTTCTGACATGATTTGTCTTTCGCTAATATTTTTACACCACAAACAACTGGAATTTTAACAGGGGTGTGTAGACTTTTTATGTTCACTGTATATATATGCCATAATAAAACATTTTACCAGAATACACAGCTATATGAATGATTGGAATTTCAGTTTAATATTTATGTAAAATACATTTCAAAGATGAGCGCAGCAATTTAAAACCATGCTATAACTCACTTAAAACTGATAAGAGAACAAAAGAGATGACGAACTTGAAATCTGAAAGAAGACAGATTTCAAGCATTGAAACCTGACAGACTAGTGTCCTCCTGAGCAATAACCTCCCCAAGGCTTCACATGCATCTTAGATGAAATAGTCCCTCCTCTTGACACGGATTTGAAACATTTGTTGGCTGGCTGTTGTACAGTGTGTCTGTGTTTCCTGTCACTGTGGGCTTCACAGCACAGTAGTACAGATCAGTCTGTCTCCTTAGCTGAGGAGAAGATCAGATCCAGACGGTTCTTCTCTTCATTTACTCTAACAGAAATTCTATTTTGGGTTAATTCCTTTATTCATTCAATGACAAGGAGCAATAATTCTTCTCCCTGTCATGGTGTAGTTGACACCAAATTAAAGTGTAGGTACCATAAGATCCAGTGCAGTTGCAGGACAGAGTTACAACATCCCCCTCAAAAACATGTTCTTCCGTCCTTACTGGATTAATGTCCTTCTCATAACTGATACCTAAAACAATATTAAATATGCTATAAATTTATCGTATTGCAATTAATGTACTGTAATACTTCATTGAAATACTGTATATTTCTACACTGCGAAGCAAAACCCTTGACTTACCAATTAACACTGAGAGAAATAGAATTGTATAAAACATGTTTAAGGGGCTTGATTCACTTGGATTAGGCTGGTGTTAAGAGTTTTTCACTGTCATTTCCTCAGACATCTTCTAGACTGTTATATCAGAGCACTCATTGACCATAGCTCCACCTCTCTTTAGTAAATATGGCTGGGTATTTCTGTACCCAATCATATATGAGTGATAGCTCCACCTCTCTTGCTTGTCATTGAGAGGTGCTTGTCATCGTCATGATCTTTCCGCAGTTACTGTATATTTTGAATACACTAGTTCTGAAAGGAAGTGGTTTCAGCTCATGACTTCTATCTACTGATTAATTCTGCCAATTACACTGGTTCCATAATGAAATAATTTACTTTCCAGAAATATACTGTCTGCATTTAATCCTGTACTGAATAAAACAATACTATAAACATATAGGCTTACAAACATTCAAACATAAAGTCAAAAGACCCTTAAATCACAAATCTTGTAAAGAAATCCATTGACTAATATTCTTAACACCTGTACTGCTCTACCAGGCCTACAAGCCACCCACAATGTAATTAAAAAGTATATAGACATACATTGGTCAGGGACATATTGAATAATTAAATGTAGCATTGCTAAATAATTAGCTTCTTTAGTTGATAAGCTCACTTGTGCAGCCTCAGGGACTAGTATGAACCAACAGTAGACAGTGTATGCAGAGAATATTTCATGCAGAGAATATTTCAACTTTTACAGGGCCCTTTTTGTCAATTTGCCTTGATTTTAATTGATTTGGTGCAATAATAGAGTGCTGACATTTCGTGTGAATATTGTCCAATGCAATCCTGAAATCATCTACAGTTTCCTCCTCGCCAGTGGAGCAGGCACATATTAATTGTAAAATGTGAGATCTTTCTAAGCTGAGTTTATAAAACTGTAAAAGCTATATCCCTGTCACAATTTTAGAATGTTGTTTTATTTTTACATGCAACTTGGATTTCGACTACATGGATTGTCAAATGTGCTGATAACTGTGTAACTCTTGACAACAATTAACCTAAACCTGAAATGGATTGAAGTAGTCTACGCCATTGCACTGTGTCACAAGCAACAAACAAAACACGTGTATAGTACTCTTCTTATTACCAGCACCTGCCATCCAATACTTTCTCTGTAATACTTTCGGATAAGGGTACATTAACTACCATTAACAAATACAGTAGTAAACATGAACGAATGATGAGCAAAGACAAACAAGCGGTTAATAATGATAACCCCTAAATTATTTATTCATGATCTACAAACCATAAACTAACAATATTTAATGTCATTTGATCATGTTGATACAGAAACACACCGTTTGTACAATAATTGTTTTATGTTGATACAGGACATACATTCATGTAGCTTGTTGTGTGCATGAGCAATAGGCTAAGTAACATAGATTATTTATAAGATAATTCAATTTGTTAATATGATTAGAGTGGGGTAACAAATATTAATAACGTAGGCTAGATAATGATAGTTTAACATCTATAATATATGTTGACTCCTATAGCAGTGTCTACGTGCATCTTCAAACAGATGCACACACAATGTATGGTTGCATTTTGGGGTATTGTTCGTTTGTAATGGGGATAAAATACATATATTGAAATTGTCAGTTCTTAAAGGTTGTGTTCATTGAGGGACACTTACTACTGTTAATCAGTAGGGGATGTAGGTACTTGACAGTTTTTCGTTTGGGACTGTATTTGATTCAAACACCTGTGCGTTCTCATAACTCTTGAAGGAAAAGCCATATTTTCTTGATGGTCCTTTATTCTGTTTTCCAGGTCAAATAAATCAAAAGTACACTGGAAATGTCTATACAGTTTGATTATTTGTCTGTTAGAGTGTATGTACAGGTTTGGAAATGCATAATCAACTAAACTAGACAGAAAACCCATGTTGAATTAAATTCCATGATGGCATTGCATAGCTTTGGAAACATGTGTTACTCTACTGTTCTGTACTTCTGAACATGTTTATTTTCAACAACAACATTCTTGAAAATATTCCAAA
>JACXGJ010007988.1:0-22702 GCA_016801105.1 Esox niger | reverse complement strand
ACAAGATCAGATTCAGTAAAGGCAGTCTGGTCAGTTGTAGACTTTAGTGGCCTTTCTTAAATGTTAAAAATACTACTCAAACTGAATCCCTACCACAGTCCAAGCCATGACTTGCTTTCACCTCGTTCCTCTTCACTCTCACATCTCCTTCCTTTCCTCCTAGCCCCTCATCTATCCCCCTTTCTCTCCTCCCTCTGCCTTTCTCCTTCTCTCCTTTCTGCCCTTCTATCCCCTTTCTCTCCTCCCCCTCCTTTCTCCTTCTCTCCTTTCTGCCCTTCTATCCTCTTTCTCTCCTCCCCCTGCCTTTCTCCTTCTCTCCTTTCTGCCCTTCTATCCCCTTTCTCTCCTCCCCTCTGCCTTTCTCCTTCTCTCCTCCCCCTGCCTTTCTCCTTCTCTCCTCCCCCTCCTTTCTCCTTCTCTCCTCTTTCACTCTGTGCCCGATCACTAACACTCTCCAACGCATACCAGCTATTCCTGTGGCGTCTTCACTTTTTCACTTTGGCTGAGGTTGGGCTGCAGTAAATGGGCACCACATTTCCCTGTAATAACTGATAACAGACTGGTATTCCATTAAAGGTTACAACAAAGTTCTACCTCAGAAATAGGATACTCTGTGCAGGAGTCCAATGCCTTATTTATACTCGGTTCTAATATGCAGGTTTTGTTCTGATCTTGTCCAAACAAATATTATGTTGGACAAGTGAGATTCAAACCTGTCCTACACCAACCAAGGCCACAACAAGTGTAAATGATTCAATAATCCATTGTGACCTTGCTGCAATTTGATCTTAGGAGATCAGTGCAAGATCAAGACAGAGGACAGATGCTAATGGTAAGTGAAAACATGGCTAGAGATGGGAAAGCACAAGCTTCACCTTAAGGATCCAGACCACATCAGGTGGAGAAAATCTGCTTTTGGAAGATTGCTAACAACTTCGTGTTCGTTTGATTAGTGGTGCAATCAGCCCTGCTTCTTTCCAGTCATAACTCAGGACTGCTGAGCTTCTCCTTGAGTGATTAATATACTGGTCCCACACACAGTACCCATCTCCCTCTCCCTGACCCACTTCCAAGTAGCATACCTGGGTTAGAACACTATTCTGATCAACCACTCAATCACGCTGCACCTGTTCAAGCTCGCCTGGCCCAACGGACAAATCGAATGGTGTCCAAATTGCAAATCCAGCTGATCCAGCTCACCCGAGAGGCTGGGGCAGAACTAGGAAGCATTTGAAAGATTTGGAGTGTTTTTTGAACCCACATCCAGTTCCAGGAAGCCATTTCCCAGTATAACATCCATTCTGAAGTCAACGCTGGACACCTCACAGCCCTACTGGGAAGGGGGCCAAATACTGCAAGTCCCAAATGGCAACATGATCCCCACACAAGACCCATAAAGCTCTGGTCAAAGGTAGTGCACTATATAGGGAATAGGATGCCATTTGGGGCACACCCCTAAACTACCCTACCCCGCATGTGGTTCCAGCTTATATATATAGAGTAATTTCTCAGAGAGTTGAGGAGGAAACCTGTTACCTACGCAACTCAAACGGCCAGCCAACCATCACACAGCACAAGAGAAGGGAGGCGGAGAGAAGGCAGAGCCCATGCACTGAGGTGATGCAATCTAGAGTTCATCTGTGGTAGGTATCCTGTCAGGGGGGGTGGAGAGTGGGGTAAACCGGAAAAAAATAACACACTCCGGGAATCAGCAACACTCTGATTCTAATGATATCTAAATTTAACCCCAACCAATGTTAATGCTATCTAATACTAACCCCAACCAATGCTAATGCTATCTACTGCTAACCACAACCAATGCTAATGCTATCTAATGCGAACCCAACCAATGCTAATGCTATCTAATGCTAACCACAACCAATGCTAATGCTATCTAATGTTAACCCCAACCAATGTTAATGCTATCTAATGAAACCCCAACCAATGTTAATGCTATCTAATGCTAACCCCAACCAATGCTAATGCTATTTAATGCTCAACCGCATCCAATGTTAATGCTATCTAATGCTAACCACAACCAATGCAAATGCCTTCTAATGCTAACCCCAACCAATGCTGCCATCTGATGGATTCATTCATGGTTTGATTTGGTGATTCACTAAATGATTTGTATAATCACTGTGTACATTTCTAAGTTTTATTAATTAGTAAAACGTTATTACAATATGATCCATTCACAGAATTTACCCCTAAAAAGAACTAGGATTAATTTCTGTGGGATTACGTTAGAATGGAATTTAACTGTAAATCTGTAATGTGTAACACATACTCCATAACCATGTAGTTACGCAGTAATCACCATTTTTATATAAATTTAATCTCAACTTTGTGTACATTTGAAGTATTCTAACTCTATAAGGGATGTAGTTAAGAGAATTCTTGTTGGTTACTATTGATATAATGACATCAAAGTTTTGTCATTTCTGTACTAGTGTACCTGGCATGAATACATAAAAAAGTTGTTTCTGACCATGGTTCCAATGTCTTATTCAATCCAACACGTTCTTTCTATATATCTTTCAGAAAAAAAACATTCTCCTTCTGCAGTTGTACATCATACCTGGAAGTAAATGCACTAAATAAGAGTTAATCTGCAAAACCACAATAGAAAATGTACAACAAAACATTAGGACACATGACTCAAGCAAAAATGTCAAAAAGTATAATAACAATTACTAAAGC
This sequence comes from Esox niger, assembly GCA_016801105.1. Lineage (NCBI taxonomy): Eukaryota > Metazoa > Chordata > Actinopteri > Esociformes > Esocidae > Esox > Esox niger. Next base: position 19,999 of record JACXGJ010007988.1, on the reverse strand, counting down.
AAACCCGGTGTCTCTTCAGATGAAAACACGATCAGCCAGAAATAACCAGCCAGTTTAAAGCAACCGACCTGAAGCGATTATGACATGTTTAAGCAGGACAGTTTCTCTCAACTATAACATCAAGTTGTGCATCCCTGTTATTTATGTTATCTATATGTTACTCATCACTGGCAGCAGCATTGGACGCCTGAATCACGGACTCTTCAACACACAGAATAAAATCACAGCGTCAGATGACTGGTGAGAATACCAACTTTAATTTGGACACAGTGGTCCATCCATGGTCCCCTGTAGCCCACGGCAGAGCCAACACAGAAATAGAAACAGCAGGATCAGTATCTCCCCACATCTAACCACCATTCCTTACCACAAGCTAGGTTCTATGTTGGTGGAGGTAATTCTACGCATACGTGCTCAGAACAGGGTGATCTATCACAGCTATCTACATGGAATTTAAAGGAGGTAGGAGGAGTCGTGATCGGCAGGAGGTGACCGATACAGGGTGGTGCGAGTCCGGCTGAGGGTGACAAAATTGGGTGGCAAGGGGGCCAATTCTGGACTGAAGGGGGTTAATGCAGAACCGAGGAAGTGTCTCAGATCCCTGATCTGGGATAAGGCTCCTCCTGTCAAATATAAAAGACATCCTAAAATGCAGAATACAAGCTCAGATAACGCATCAGCAGGGGGCGTTGGAGAGCAAGCAAGGAGGTTACTGGAGGAGGTTACTGGAGGAGGTTTCCAGGCTGCTTCCAGGCTGGCAGTGCCCATGTTGGTCAGTTAGCACCACTGAGTTCTCAAGTTAGGATCTGTGTTCCTCTCCTCTTCTCCGTCCTCGTCCTCCTCTCCTCGCTCCTTTTTCTCTCCTCATCCCATTCCTCTACCTGTTCTCCAGTCCTCTTCTTCAACGTCTACGTGGGCCGAGCTAGGCTGAAGCGGGGTTTGGCTCTGAAGGAATCAGTAACGGGAAGACAGACCGTGAAGAGCAGGGTGAGACAGTGTGTGGTATGGTGTATATGTGCTTGGTATTGTGTGTGTGTGTGTGTGTATGTGTGTGTGTGTGTGTGGTATGGTTTATATGTACTTGGTATTGTGTGTGTGTGTGTGTGTGTGTGTGTGTGTGTGGTATGGTTTATATGTACTTGGTATTGTGTGTGTGTGTGTGTGTGTGTGTGTGTGCGGTAGGTGTGTGGGTGTGTCTACCGTAGTGTCTTCTCAGAGGTCCGTCCACTGGCCTGGGAGGTTGACCTGAACTGGGCCTCTAGCCTGGAGTAGATCCCTGCTGCCCGCTGGAACAGCCAACACCACATGTCACACACCCAAAACGACACCAGATCTCAAGACTATTCCGTGTGAATTTGTAGTTATCAGCCACTGAATTTGCCTGTGAGAGAGACTTTATGCCAAAAGGTCCCTAGAAATCAGCAGGGGTGGCAAAGGTAATAGCAACAACATCAACTGAAAATACTTGGTCAAATAGAATAAATATTTTTCTGATAAAGGAAAGGTGACAGTTAAAAGAAAATCCAGGCCACACAGACAAAACAAATGTGGTACAGGCTGAAAACTATTAACAAATGTATTAAAATGCTCAAATGTATTATTGGTTTCAGCATTATGAAATAATAAAAAATTCTCTCAGGTCTCTGAAAAAATTGTGTAGAATTACGGTTTTCTTAGGGCAGATTAAAGATAGTGTAAAAACTACCTTTAACACAATATCATAAACCTGCCCAATGAATGTTTTTTCTAAATGGGGTCTCTGTAGCCTAGAGGGAATAAAATAAAGTCCTATGGGAAACGCTGCCTACAGACACACAATATACACAACCATAACCACATTTTATAAACACAACAAGGAACAAATGTTTAACCCAACCACACATGTTACATTCATAAACACAAAGACCCCCATGACCACACTGCTCCAGATTCACGTTCTCTCTGAAACCGCGTGGAATCCAGACACAATGCTACACACCTCTTTGGCCTCCTTCGACTGCCTCTGCTCCTGATCTCCAAACCTCATCTTGGTCAGGTGGTCAATGATCTCCACCATGCGCCGCTGGTCTGGGTGGAGAGATGCAGTGATGGAGAGACTCCGTGAGGGTGATGGAAGGATGGAGAGACTGAGGGAGGTTAGCAGGGAGATGCAAGGATGGAAAGGAAGGCTGAGATGTAAAAGGATAAACACACACACACACACACACACACACGCTTACCTTCCTCCCTTTGGGCATCTTGGTTGTAGCGCATGGAGCGAGAGCTGTCCCACTTACTCTTCTGGGCACTCACCCTGCAAACACACACACACACACACACACACACACACATGACATAGATACAGTGGTGACAGCCGAGAAATATAAACTTGTTCATCAAGTGCAACTTACACAAATGGAGTGTTGTACCTCAATGGTGTCTGTTGAAACAGAATTTCAAAAAGTTGGAAAAGAAAATTTGTTGAAAATGAAAATGAATAAGTCTCCGGTATGGACAACTGTACCGTTTCTTTGTCTGCTGCTTTATCTTTGCGATGGAAATTGGGGGAGGACATCTGTCTCTTCAAAGGTCTGCTTGATTTCTTGGCTTTCTTAGCAGCTATTACCAATATGTTGTTGCAACAATAGGCATTGGACACAAATTCAGGGTTCATGATACATTTAGGGTTCATGATACATTCAGGGTTCATGATACATTCAGGGTTAATTTACAGCAGAGTAGCAGACAAGTAAGAAAAGAGCACCCACAAAGTGCTGCCATCTGCTGGCAGTAAATGGAGTTGAATTTGTACACAGTTGATTTATGATATTTAATGTATTTATTCAGAGCTTAATAAACAAAATATTTTTTTAAAGCTATATAACATCTAATGTTATTTTATTATACCTTCATGATTGTACCTATAGCAGTATAATATTTATACTAACATTAGAATCTACATTATAGACTCAAATGAATAATTACATTCATACTCATACTCTATATAAGCTTTTATTATTTCTGATATTCTACCTTGTTTCTTGATGGCCTCCTCTTCATCACCCACCTCATCCTCAGTGACCTCTGACCCTGTAGTATACTCCTCATCTTCTGACAACAGAGTCTGTTGCCTCTGAGACAGTGGAAAGGTTAAAGGTCACTTCAAGCTTACTGAAGTAAAACTGTTTGTTTGTTAGATCCGTTTGTGAGCCCAGTTGTTCTCTCACCACTCCTTTGGGACGACCCAGCAAGCTGTTCAGCGTATCGATCATTTACAGAGCTAGCGCTCCTGACTCAACTGTCAAATAATCGTCGCTCTATTGAAGAGGGGATTCATGGGGGCTTTGTCAGGGCCAAAACACTGAAACTACCAGGGGTGCCTGAGGAGAGGTTTGAGAAAAACTGCTAGCACCCGGTACCATACACGCACGCACGCACGCAAGCACGCACAGTAGGACAACACATTTGGAAACAATAAACTTTGATCATACCAGTTGCAGGCTCCAGTTCTTCAACAAGGAGAACTGCAAACAATTAAGATGGGCTATTTAAACCGGTATCATTCTTAATATGAACAGAATAAGATATGACCTATGAAACATATAAATATAGGTATAAATAACTGTTTGACACAATTGACTACCCTAGATAAATGATTGACTAAGCAAGATAAATAAATAAATGACAACCCTAGATAGATAAATAATTTACAACCCTAAATAAATAAATAATTGAACACCCTAGATAAAAGAATAATTGATAACCCTAGATAAATAAATTGACAACCCTAGATAAATAAATAATTGACAACCCTAGATAAATGAATAATTGAACACCCTAGATATAAGAATAATTGATAACCCTAGATAAAAGAATAATTGATAACCCTAGATAAAAGAATAATTGACAACCATAGATAGATAAATAAATAAATAAATAATTGACAACCCTGGATAAATAAATGATTGACTACCTTAGAGAAATAAACAAGATCACTATGTGATTAAATACATAAATAGCTAACGTATAAAATGCATACACTAAAAGATGTTGTATAGAAATAAAGTTGCATTCTCACAGAACTGCCTTCTCCCCTCTGAAGACCCAGAATTCCCGGCTCTATCAGGATGTCCGAGTCCAGAACACGCTCCCCTCGCTCGGAACCACTGGAGGGGGACTCAACAGGCCTGGCAAAGACACACACTCACACTGATCAAAGTTTACTGCCCTTAAAATATCCCAACCCTAAAACCGAACCCTAATCTTAACCCTTATCTGAACGTAACCTCAATAACCCAACATTAACGCTCAAACGTAGCCAGAATGCCTGCCTCTAAATGTCACGTGTAACCTACTCTTCTAACCCTATGTATGCTGACTGTATTGAGTGTATTTACTGACTTCTTAGTGTCCGGTTTGCAATTCATTCATACCTCCTACTTCTGTTCGCACACGTGAAAAGATATCAACACAGACACGCACACAGACACACACACACGGTCTGTTACCCAGGATCCGGTGGGCTGGTTCTGGGCAAACACACTGCCTCTCGGTGCAGCAGCAGGTCGTTCAGTACCCTGGTCTGGGAAGAGATGACCCGGTGGTCTCCTCCATCAGGGACGTTCACGCTGTGGTCCTGCATCTTACAGCCCTGTCAGCACACACACACACCCACGCAGAGTTGAACCTTCACGTGTGTGTGTGTGTGTGCCTGTGTGGGTTTGAGTGTGTGTGTTCCTACCTTGGGCATGCCACTGGGGTCGAAACGCAGCGTCCTCTGGTTACAGCAGGGGTAAATCCCGGTGCCATGCCAGCCAGGCTCGACACCCATGCCTGGGTACAACACCCCCTCAGGGTGGTACTGACACTGGGAAAGATCCGTACACACAAAAGCCTGGATACACACAAACGCACACCGATTGGACACAATCATGTCAGGGCACAAAACCCATCCAGTTAGCAGCCTTTAAACACAACAAGCTGTCTGTCTGCACGCACGCACCAGACACATGACCACACTATGGTTGCTCTGACAACCGGTTATATTGATATTCCTCAATATTAAAAACATTTGAACCGTACGGTATCATATTTCTTATATTTTCGGTACCACAAGACAAGAGGGTGCTGTTCAGATTGGTTGATGTCAACGGCAGTTCAGCCAATGGGGACAATTTGGCACTTCACATTCTGGATAAATGGTGAGCGTTCTAAAACTAATTGACAAGCGGAGCGGTAAGAGCAAAATCTGGCACTATTTTGCAAGTCAAAAAAGGGGAACTAAATTCACCAATTTGCAAAAGATGCTTGAAGACGTGTGCCACCTGAGGACGGAAAACGGCCAACTTGGCTAAACATCTGTCCCGGGCTAATCCCGAGTTAAACAGGAAATTTAGAAATCAACAGGTCACGATAATTACAAACATTTCAAGTGAAGTGTCAAGATTACTGCCTTATTTTATTAATTTAAAAATGATTTTTATATTTTTATCATTATTCCTGTTTAACACACATTCTCAGCGAGCAGCACGTTGTGATAGCGCGTTGTGATAGCGCGTTGTGAAACCGCGTCGCTGACAATGAGGATGTGTGAAGTGAACTTGGTGTTAAACGACTGACGACATAAATGACATATAGTTGCCTTAAATTATTGCCTTAATAAATGAACACAGTTGTTGTCAAAGTGGATTAGTGTAGTTGTTGATATTGTTTAAGTGTATATTCCATTAACAAAAATGTAATTTAGCCATTTACTCAACCACATGTTGTTTCTAATGCATGTGATTAAATTCGTGACACAATAATAATTACCTCTCCTCATTAAATGCAATCATGTTTGAATGGAACAAAATGTAAAAAACAACATTTAAGATAAGATAATTTTATCTGTAATTCATGGTGTTTCATTCGTTGCTAAAGTTTTGATTTAGTATCGACACCAAGGTACCAGGCCTGGTATCGAACCAAACCCACAATTTTGGTATGGTATAGGAGAACCCTGGACCCTCAGCACATGGTACCTGTCGACAACGAGAGCAGGTGAGGTGGTTAACGGTGCCCCAGATTCTCCAGTAGACCAGCACCCAGCACTTGAGCTCTTCATAGAGCCCCGCCACGTAATCATGGACCTCCCAGCTCTTCTGCCTACAGAACACAAAATCCACTTTCATCGCACTGCCCTTGACCTATTAAGCCCCCCCCTCGCCGAGACAAAGGTACGCCACCTGCTGTGAGTGAAGGTGATGTTCCCCCGAGGGTCTATGTTGATCTTCCCTGGGATGCAGGAGATCTTTCTCTCTGTGTCTTTGGTCAGCAGCTTCAGGCACAGGCCGCATCTGGGGCCCAAAGTTCACAGTCAGGTAAACCGAAAGAGAGGTCAACAGCCAACGGGTTCGCTGGCCACCAAACAAACAGAAACAGGGAGCGATCCCCTGAACGTGTCCGGTAACATTGATGTTTATTCAGAAAAAGGACAGTTGGACGTTTGAAACGCTCATCCCCACACCTGTAGAGAGTCGACGCGTTGCCAGGGGAGTCCTGGTTCTTATAGGCAGGATCGAACAGGCACTCGATCTTCTTCTGGAACAACTTACTAAAGGAGGGAAGAAATGAAAAGAGTTGGCTAAAGCAGAACCAATGGCCGGTGTAGAATCTGCTGTTCGTCAGACCAGCATCTCAGGGTTGACCTTTTGAACTTGTCTCTTTTGTCCTTGACGTCGTCGGCTTCGTTGTGGCTGAACAGGTGGGCGATGCGTGCGGACAATTCGCTGTTGACACAGCTCATGTTGCAGGGTGTGGCTACGATGGCACTCATGTGCTTGTGGCAGTAATGAATACACTCCTCCACCTGTCAACGTGCCGTCAGAGAACCTTTATTTAATCACTTCGCTGCCGTTGCAGAAAATATTCCCACCCAGCTTTGTAAAAGCTAACTTGTGGCAAGTTCAAGGTTTACAGGGTGTGAAACTCATTCCCGCTGCTTGTCTGTTGCTTTAGTTTTTAGTTTTTACTGGCATCCAATTAAGACCAAGAAACCCAGGTAAAAGGAGGTCCTAAGTAATTAGTGACCTTGATTAATCAATTACCTGCATGGCGGAAGTGAAAACCTGCAGACATTCAGCCTTCCATGGAATGAGTTTGACCCTGTTCCTTCTAACAATGAACATGTCTTGTTTCTGCCTATTAAACCCACTGTGAGAAACTGGCACATCTGTAGCCCGTCCAGTGGGTTTGGTTCTATGCCCTGTAGGTGCTGAGCTTTCACAGGTAGACAAGCTCCAAATTGCGGAAACACCACAACTGACCACTGTGCTACAGCCGCCGCCTGTGACTGTCAACAGCAACAAGCAGACAGGCTGACTGATACCATGAGAATACAAGAACACTTCACACGGCCGCCCAGCAGAACACTTACTAACGTGTCCATCTTCAAGAACTCGGAGGAGATGAGGATTGAGATCACATTGCTGGGCTCTGTAAACCACACAACAAACACACGGCGGATGAACGGCACGCCGACCACAGAGACACTGCCAGAGAGACACCAGCGCCGCACTCCGCGGGGATGGCCGATCGGCGCGGACGCGGGGAGGTTGGGGCTCGTTGCCACGCTCGGAGCGGAGCGCCGCTCGAATACCGCTTCGCCCATTCCATCGGAGCGTTTACAGTGAGCCCATCCTCCCATGTCTACGCCCACCAGCCACCGCCGGCGACCGCCGTTAGCGACCAGATCACGGCATGGCCGCGTCCATGGTTGCACTCGGCGAGGTCACGCGGTGTGAGGGCACCCGTTTGGTTGTTTACCCAGCCGCGGCTTGTCGTTGCCGTCGGCTGACGACTTGTGCCTCTTGACGTAGTTCATGAGCCAGTCGAAGATGTGCACGTCACAATGCACAGAGATGTCGACCTCCTCCCAGCGCTGGGGGTCCACGGAGAGGTACTCCGAGAAGTAACGCATCTCGCTGACGAGGAGGTCACGAGGACACACAAAATCCTGCTTCAGGCTCTTGGCCTCGTCACACACGTGGATGACCATATCCGGCCTGCGTCGGGAGGAGGCGCGGACAGACCGACAGACAAACAGGCAGGAAGACAGACAAACAGAAAAGAGATGAGGGGTGAAGATGAGGAGAGAAATAACTTGAAACTCTCTGATCTCCTTGATTTGACCGGCTGACCGACTGACTGACTGACCACCTGTGTATTTGACAAGTGACCCAATCCCAAACAGGACTGAAAATGCTTTAAGCTTCACCATCACACCAATCAGATCCACTCAGATATCCACATAGGCTGTAGGTCTTCATGATCCATCTTGGACAACTGTCTGTCTGACAGAAGGGAGACCAGGCCAAAGCGTGTCACTCACCCGTTACCCTCCTGAGGCTTGTCGCCATCCTCACCAGAATCGCTGGCATCCAACTCCCTAACCACAACAGAGCTGCCTCTCAAAGGGTTCACCGCCAGTCCTAAAGGGAGGAGACAAACCGGACCAGTTTGTGTTGAGCTAAAGACTTGGCACTCATGTGTAACCTAACCGTCTCTAAAATTACCTGGGCACTGCTAACCTCCAAACATAACATCCATACAACTCCCCTATTCATTTTTTAAAAAAAAACTATTTTTGTTTGAGCCCAAAAGACTGTTCCTGGGTTTGCGCCTCATGTCCTTGAAGAAAACTAAACCGTTCTACAACGCCAGGCCCCAGTAGCTGTTGTGTTAGGGAGTCGTAAATGATACTTCCACAAACACGCAGCAGAAGTGCATCAACCAATGAGACTTACCTGTCACTGAGATAGCGCTTTGGTTGGTCTGCATCTCCCCCGACTCTCCTGTAGTGTCCAACAGCGTGGACTTGATGTAGGTGTCCAAGGGGGAGGGGCTTCCTGCTGTCAGGGTGTTGCATTGGTTGTCCACGTGATGGAACCCCCCTGTGCTCTTCAGCTCCTCAAACCTCTGGGCACACTGTGGGCATGGCAACCATGTCACGACTGTACCATGACAACAACAACAGTTTGAACGTCTGGGGAGCAATTTCAATCAACTCTGAAAGTAAATGCAATTTTACATATTCCTCTTTAAAAAAAGAACTGGAGAGTTGGAATAGTATTTGTCCCTCTAAGGCAGCTAAGGAAAGTGTCATTACTATCCCACAAAAACGGATTCGGACAAAGAAGCCTTGGTTACGGAGACGATTTATAATCCTAGTAAATCGTAATTGAACAGGACCTCTATGATTTAGATAAGTACAGCTTTATGGTGACCAAAAGGGACCATATGGAGCCGACAGGACCGCAAACGGAACTCCCCTCAGGCTGACAGCTGTTCATGATCCTCACCTAGTCAGCTTAACTACAGACCGGAATCAACGGGCTTGAGACCCACAAGGGGTGTCATCCCGGTCACAAGGGGTGTCGCCACTGTAGCAATTCGCTGCATTTATAAAAGCGGATATCAACTCTGACGTTTGAACATGCTTTTAATGGCACACCAAAGGGCAACAGGCGACAAGGTTTAGAGGTCAAAGACAAGCCCATTCTCTACCAGTTTCAATAACCTAACATAGCTTACCTCCTTAGGTGTGAAGCCAGGGACCAGCTTGGCCACCTTGTCCCAGTTGATGGGCTGAGGAATGTTCCATAGAGAGCTCAGAACCATGTCCAGAACCAGGACGTTGTTGTCATATGGAAAGTTGTTGTTGTTCAGGGAGCAGTAGCGATTCATATCAGTCTGCGGGGTGAAGGGTAATTTAATGTATTTAGATTTTTAAAGCCGTTCTCCAAGCAGAAAGCTGTTGTTCCACATGGACAGTTTACTTTCCAACCATAATCAAGAATAACGAGATAATTTACAGAAAGCTTTGACAAACAGCATCTCAAACTCTAAAAACTCATGGTCTGTTCCACCATTGTCACAATAATCGAAAAGCTGACTAGCGTGCACATACTTCTCGCTACATCGACTGTCTTCTTGAAACAAGGATGGTTCCTCCCTTGGAATGCCCTTTTGTCGTAGTCTATAAAATTGCCCAGCGCACATCGCATGTATGGAATTTCAGTTAGCAAATTCTAGCTTGATAACTGAAAGACATCTACTGCAGCCACTATCTTAAAACTAAGTTCGTATTATAATAGTCTAATATACTTGTACTAACTAGCAGGCTATACGGCTATGTGGTTAGCTTGTATCTTACTGACAATGATGACGCCCGATTCTGTAGTCCGGATGGTATTACTAGCGCAGGACCCTCGGTGTACCGTATCCATCATCCACGTCGAATGCTAGCTAATGCTACTGTTAGGTAGCTTGCTACTGTGCAATACAATCCCGCGGAAGATTTCAGACACGGATGACATTCAAGCACCATTGCATTCAGGGTTGGAACACCACGAATCTACCGTGAATGATGCTAGAACTAAATCGCCGGTAGATTGCATCGTCCGCAAATCGTCACGCGCTGAAAGTGGCTTATCCGGTGCCCGTGCCGCAGTGCAGCAACTCGTCCAGTGGCCCAGCGTCCCGGGGTTGCTTGGCAACGAAAATGTTGCTGGAGGGTCGCTGTCGTTTGAGATATGAAGACTGAAATATGACTGAACGGTTTTGCGTGTTTTACTACTAGAAATTATATAAAACAATAGAAGTGGTCATCAACAGAATTATTCAATTTTATGTGAAGCAGAATGTATACTTTCTTAATTTCTCGGTAAAACTAAAACAGGACAATAGCCACTTCTCAGTTCTTGAAAATGTTTATTTCTAAAATAATTATAAGTATTTATTTACATAATTACAGTTTATAACCTGAAAAGATGCAACTGGCAGAAACACCTACGCTGAGCAGCCATTTCAGTTCTCAAACGGATACAAAACATTTCGATTTTCTCTCATTTCAGTCACAAATAACTGGATACGGATGGTTAACAACTGCAAATTCAAAACATCGTTGTAAGAAACTGACAAGACATTTAACAACTTATATTCAATTAAAATTCCCAACATCAACTTAAACCAAAAACATTACAACCATAGCAATGATTTAAATATTGAGGCATTACATTTAAACCTAACCTTAACTTGGAACAAACAGGAATTTGGAACAAAACAGTTCATAAATGCCGAATTATTTCAAGGCTTGTCAATTTAATATCAGTAAATTTCGGAAACACTAATATGGCTTGTCATTGTCCCATCTCAAACATTGCAATATTCTCCCCAATATTCTCATCTATTAGTGCCCTTAAATGGTTCTTAATTAAAAAAATTGGGCAAGCGACTGCTAATTAAATACATCTATAAGAAAATAAGAACCATTATTGGGCCAAAAGTGGCTAATGTCTGTACAGACAAAACTGAAAGAACAGGTCCGGGATGGTGTGCAAATCCACTGACAACGACAGTTAGATCAAGACATGGCTGCCTTAAAACCCAATTGACAAATAGTCATGTGACAGACAGACACCTGTACTTTCACCTGTGTAATCACCACCTCATCTTCCAGCCTCAGCATCCAATGAAATGTCTACCCAATCAACTCGATTCTAAACCGATTCTAGAAAAAAAACCTGTGTTGCCAGGCAGTAGATACTGCAAAACATTCATGATTCAGGGCCGTATTCAGAAAGCGTGTTAGTGTCAGAGATGTGCAGTTTACATGTACATCTGATATACAGTAGAATCAAATCTATCCATTTACACCTGTAGGTTGTGGGTTCACACAAGGACTTGCCCCAGGGGGTCATTCAGTCATATATATATATTATTATTATTATTCTTTATTAAAAGGCTAAACCGATTTCAAACCAATATATCTCTATTGAGATGCAATAAAGGCTTAAATCTTAGCAGGCTTTAGTAGAAAGTGTCCATTTCCATGGTCTCATGAATATCACGATGCAAACCGAGTGGACATTGATCCGCTGGTCTCCCACTGCTGGACCGGACGTAACCACACCAAATAGTTCAGACTGCAGACGGACGTGTGATTTTCTTTTTTTTTTACATTTAACGCTTCAGCCTTTACACTCACAAACACACAAAGTCAGAAATCACAAGTCAATCTTCTCTGGTACTGTGATCACTGAGCTGGGAGCTGTGCTGTTACTGGACCCCTCCCCCAGACTACAGGCTCCACCCATGGCCACACTGCCGTCACCAGCCGGTGCTTCCCTGTATACGGACTCCAGCAGCTCCTCCGGAACGGCTACCTGGACAGCTCTGTTAAGGCCTAGGCCTGAAACCAAGCCTGGGGCTAGAGTAGGCGCCGTGCCTGCAGCCTGGGGGGCTTGGAAGGTGGCGCCAGGCTGATTCCCTCGCTGAGCCTGCGCCAGCCTCTCCAGCTCTGTGTGTCTCCTACCTCTCCGCTTTCCCAGGACCTTGACGTAGTTGGCTGGGACAAGGCCCGTCGTCTGGCCGTCTACACTGGCTAACAGCCACCCGCGGACCCTTGGCTGTTGCTCTACACACATGCGGGGGACGAAAGAGGTGCAGGGTTTTTGTCTATAATCCAGTCACATGATCATCTACCTGAAATGTTCCATGTTGTTGCATGCAGGTTGTTAAGGGAGGGGTGTACACTGTTTTGATTGGCTAGATATGACTCATTTAGTTTTCTAAACCAATGATTGGTTTGCAAGGTGGGACTTTTCAGATGGACAACATTTTTAACCTTAACATGCAAAACAGCTTTTCGTTCGTACCTTTAGGGGCCAGGTTTAGCATGTCCCCCGCGTTCAGGCAAATCTCGTCCTCTGACGCGGCTGTGAAGTCGAACTCTGCCCTGGCAACCACATGGTCATCTTCTCCAGTAGCCCAGTTGGTGACTGCATGGCAATGAAATGAATGAACCAACCAATCAAAACACACAGTCCCTATAATCATTAATAATGGAGTAGAAACACGTGCACAGCAAGGGGCCTCACCACTGTCTTCCGGCCCCTGGGCGGAGCTCAACAATTTCCAGATGAGATAGGGCCCGCCCAGGACCACGGCCAGGAACAGAAAGATGGGCCAGGACTTGACCGCTCCAGCACCGGGATCCACCCCCCCCCCCACAGCCCCCCGGGTGGCCAGAGCGGCCCCTTCACTGTCTGCCCACAAGTCCTCAGCCTCGCCATCCGCTCTCAGCCCCAGCATGGCCTGTACGCGGCGGTACAGGTACCTCAGGGTGCGCACCAGGGCGAAGGCCGACAGCACCTTGGCGAAGTGCATCCGCAGCCGGGTCAGGTGGTTGGCCACGTCCAGCACAGCGCGGAAGCTGTTGTAGACGGCCGAGAAGGTGGCGTCCAGCATCATGCTGACCGACGTGAAGGCCTGGACGATACTCTCGATGGACTGGAAGGCGCCGCGGCTGCTCTCCTCCGCCTGTTGGACAAACCGGCTGGTCACCGCCTCGTCGCCGCCGGCCGGGCCAAAGCGGCTGTAGCCCGGGCCGCCGCCGAGCCCAGCTCCCAGGGCGTAGCCGCCGCCATAGGGGCTGTAGGGGCTGTAGCCTGCACCGTACAGGCTGGAGCTCCCGTAGGGGCTGTAGGAGAAGGAGGAGCCGTAAGACGGGCGGTAGGACTGGACGGATTGAGTGGGACGAGGGGGAACTGGGGGCACCACGCGGGTCAGCACCGAAGGCCCAGTGGGGCCGGACGGTCCTACTGGTGCGAAGTCAGTTGACCTGGGAAATTGGAAAGAGAAGGAGAATGGGTAAGGGACTGCAGTGGAAAGGGCCAATTTATTCTGGATGGCATCATTGAGGGGTCCTCCATTTTGTTTCCAGTTAAGCAAGGAGGACTTTAAACTTAATAAACTGATCCTTCACGATGAAACAGTTATGTCAAACCAGGTCACCAGGTGGGATTAGCCAATTTAAATGGAAGCAGGTAGGAAGACCCACTCATCTGCCTACATCAAAACGGCAGATGACTTTGGCTGGTAATGTTCATTCTCTAACTGGCCCCATAATGGGAAATATATGTAGGAATGCTTTCTAAACTTTTCTCATGACTGCGATTCAGTGTTTTCAAGTCAAACGCATACTACAACTTTCTTAATTAGGGCTTCGTAACTAATGTGAAAACGGAGCAGTATATGATTGCTGCCTAGTTGTTATGGTTTTGCTACCATCTCCACCTAGCTAGGTAGATATAGCTACTACCGTACCGTACATTGCTATCAAAACAATCAGATAGTCACAGAAAGCTAGCTAGCGAATACTGTAACGAAATATACATCTATTGAATTGTATTAAAAACGAGTACAGTTTAACTTTGAAATACCGTAAAATGTATAAATCCTGTTCTGACAGTAGTTTATAACTCAAACGCAACACTACGTTAAAAAAAAATAAACAGGCCCTGACCTAGCTAGCTATTTCGTACACAAAAACCCAACAATCTACACTGAGCAATAGTACGTTTACCGATAGTTGACTGGCGCACTCATGGCTGTTCCCGGAATCCGCCTTTCCCACGGTTTAGGAGGAGGCTGCGATGCCATCGTACAAATTCTATCTAGTTCAACCGTTTTCAATCCCTTCCTTCCCCCTTCCCAGTCTCAAAATGCTAACGTTTCGTTAGCTATCCTTGCAGCTAGCAGACTGGGTGCGCTCCGCTGTTGTCGACCAGACCAAACCAATCAATCGACCACGCTGACTTATTTTGGTCTGACTTGAAACTTTAGAAATATGTATCTAGATCTTAAAATGGATATAGTACATGTTCACTTTTGTAAAGTCAGGGACTTGGTTGTAGATTTCCAGTATTGATTATACTCCCTGAACAGCTTCAGTTTGCATAGAGCATACGCATAATTCTATTCCTGCCAGCAGAGGTCGCCTTCAGGTTGATGGAAAATATAATAAAGCTTTGAATTCCGATTTGATTCGTTTATGAATGCTGTTTCCCGGGGTCTCCAAGACATTTCGCGTTTCTGTTGTAGCTTTGAATTACCTGGCTTTATTAACAAATTCAAGGGCTTGATGGTTACATGATCAGTACAAACAGTTGTGCTAGCCTGGGAATGAATGAAATACTTTGGACTACTGAAGGTCTCTGTGGAGCGGTTTGATAACTACTCCTGAGCAGGGATAGACACCTGGTGGCATCTCAAAGCCACCTGATTATGGATATCTGTGTGGCGTTTAAATGTGCGCTTGCCGGGTCAGATGGATTTGCGAAGCTAAAGCTCTGGTCAAGCAGGGCCGAAACACTGATTTTCATTCACTACTATGTAGGGACTAATTAAGAACTATGACACGAGTTAAGCACAGTCTAAGCTGGTGGGAGGAAGGACGTTCTGTCTGTCGTATTTAATGTCGCTTTTCTCTCGTTTACCAACTCCAGGAGAACCTGAGCTCAGGACCATGCAGAAGGACTAAATGGCCAAACAGCTGCTATCGCAGACCAGCCGGTTGCGTTGCATTGCAAATGCCAGGGATGGTCCAGGAGGTGAGACCTGATGCAGCTGGAATTGGTGTTGGAGGGCCAGTAGGGGGCACACTTCCCCCTGCTTTAGTTTATTAGGATCTCCATTCGCTCTTCCAGGAGTCCACATAAAACCAGAGAACATACTACTGATTGTATTAAATGATTTAAAATACATAAAATAAAAATGAAAAAGTAATAACGACAAGACCCAAGAAACCAAAATATTATTCACACATTCATTGTTATATACATATATTATATACATATACATATTCAGGTGGGTAGGAGTCAATACAGAACTAGTTCTCACAGAGATTATAAAAGACTGTTGATGTGAGTTCTGTGTGTGCAACTGGGGACCAGGCTGGGGTGAATTGGGGTGACGACAACCTGCCCCTCTGCCCTGCCATTTACAGTGCCCTCCTGTCTGGACTTTTAAAAAATCATACTGTATTGAGTCTAAAGTTCATCCCCTCACATTTGAAATAGATGTACATATTTAATGAATCGCAGGCTATCTAGCTAGTCACCCTGAGCTTCAGTGGTGCTAGCTTGGAGTGCATTGTAGCTACATGAACACAGCTGTAACGTTACTAGGCTCAGCTGGATCACATCCTCTAGGTAGGCAGACATTGTCTGGCATATATATTTGCAAATATAATTATAAATATGATGCAATCCTGACTAATTTATGTTTTTTGTGGTTATTAAAAGCACTCCAACCCTCTATTATTAAACATCTCAGACTTTATCTAAAGCACATCATTATTATAGACCTATAAGTGTGTCCATAATGATGTTTTTCTGGCCAACATTTTGACAAACACATTTTACATCAAATAACAATATGTGCAGCCCCCCGTTGAACTTCAAAATCCCTATTTGGGCCTTGAACCAAACAGTTTGCCACCCCTGCTTTAGGCTTTCATTCTCTTTTTGATGGTTGTAGTGCAGACATGCTGGAAGTTGTCAGGTTCAAACAATGTGCGTGGATTGCTTTGGATAGTTTCCTATCCTGGAAGCTTAATTGATCATTTGTTCTTCTGAGTGTCACAGATAATTATGGCCTAAATTGTGTTGAGTACCTTTTCTCAGTGTAATATACAATAAAGTGATGCATATGAAAAGGAAACTCAGCTAACTTATTGGTCAGATCGGCAGGCACCTAACGTATAGAAGGACTATGTACTGCTGTAACACATTAAACAGTTCTATGAGTGTAGGAATTAATTTGATGTATTATTTAAAAACAATTGTGGGGTGCCCTTTTTTGGTTTGGCCCCTACCCCTCCAGAGATCTGGGCACGGGCCTGTGGGGGACCAGGTGTGCTGCTCGGGTTTGAGCTGGGGGAAGCTTTGCTAGGTTCTTTGCTGCACCTGATCGTGTTACCGGACAGTAATCCATTGTGTTAAAGGCTGAAGCTTGAACAAGTACCGTTTGTCCTTTTGTGTAAAACACAACACATTTTTTCAATTTTTTTCTTTTTAAAACAGTATTTCCACACCCCAGAAGACAAGCTACACTACAAGCTATTTAAGTGCTTGAGAATAAGATTTCTGAACTCAGAGTGAGTTCATAGGGATATCTTTTTTCATTTAGTGTTTACTGAAACATCTGGAAGAAAGCACACCTCATGACACAATACAACCAGCTTCTCTGACTTCTGTAGATATCTTCTGTGGGATTTTGGCTAAGTGCCAGATGGCTATTTTACTTAGTAAAGTTTACAAAGTAGATAATGCTAAATCAAAACATTGCTGCCCAGATATTTCTTTGGGGTTCTGAAATAAGTGATATTTAACTTCCTCAGTTCCCCTTTATCTGCACACCTGTAGAATTAAAAGCAGAAGTGAGGTATGCCGTTTTAGGTGTGTGTAGGTGTGTTGGAGTGAGTGTGTCTGACGTGTTAGGTGTGTGTAGATGTGTGTAGGTGTACAAGTGTGACATCTTCTAGACTATTCTCAGTGAAGTGATGCAGTAACCTTTGAGAGAGAAAAAAAACACTCCACTGTGAGGTACTGAGTGTGGTTAAACTGTTCAGAAGATGCTGTGTAATGGAACTGTGTGTGTGTGTGTGTGTGTGTGTGTGTGTGCGTGTGTTGTAGATGTTACTTTGGCAACATAAACAAATGTTTCCATGCCGATTAAGCCCTTTAATTTGAAATTGAATTGAGAGGTAAAGAAATACCGATAGAAAAAGAGGTACAGAGAGAAAGAGGTAGTGAGAGACAGAGAGAGAAAGAGGGCGAGGAAGAAAGAAGAGTAGAAAAGGTTTACAGAGGCACAGAGACCAACTGCTGTCTTGGGATACCAGAATCTAGGTGAGAGACCAAAGACGGTGATGTCACTGTTCTGGCAGATGACTGTGCTGATAATGGTCTGTATGTTCACAGTTGAGGTCAAAACGCGACCTTTAAGTCTACGCTGGCTCGTCATCTGTCCCCCTCCCCCATAACACTCTCCCCCGCGGCCAAGCGGTTTGTACAAGCAGGTGAGTACACGCAGCCTGTGCCTGCCTGCCCTTAGCCCTACAGCAGAAAACATTCAGGAAGTCTACTGTAACCTCAGCGGTTATGCAGCAAGAGGTCTGACAGTCAGAGAATGTTCCCCTACAGTATCCACACTGCCGTCAGTCTACGGTGTCCACACTGCCGCCAGTCTACGGTGTCCACACTGCCGTCAGTCTACGGTGTCCACACTGCCGTCAGTCTACAGTACCTACACTGCAGTCAGTCTGTTGCCACTACCCAACTGTAACTGCTGTGAGTCTGGTGGCTTTCACCAGAGCACTTGGTCTAATCTGGTGCTGCCAAATACCACAGGGGCCAAATCACACAGGGGCCTTTAGGAATGAAGGGTCATTTTTGACGCAGCCGTCGTCATACTCAGTTAGATCTAACCATCAAAATGAGTGCACTAAGGATTGAATAGGGTTCTGGTGAAATGCTGTACACCAGTTAGGTACCAGATGCCATTTGCGACCTGGGCATGTATTCTCCACAGACATTTCTCCTTCCAAAGGTTGTATAGTAATGAGTTCTCATTTCGGTCCTGTTCCTGTTGCTTAGTGGTTGCATCATGTTATTTACCAGGCAACTGAATTGCTAAAGTTCTGCTGGGTACTTTCCATCAGTGTCCCTTGATGTGTGAATGACTGTGTTTGTGTACTATAAATTTGTGTGTGTGTGTGTTTGTGTGTATCAAGACATGTTGTTGACATGTATTTCCATGGCTGGCCGGCATTAGAGGAAGTGAAATACTTGACAGCGTTGCTGATTGAGAACATGAGGGAAACCAAGCCCAGGGGGGAGTTCTGAGACAAGTTATCATGCCTGTTCTGACTCTCTCATGTGTGTAAAACAAACATAATTTCCTGTTTACAATTTGATGTAGAGCAATTCATACCAATACAGAAACACATCTCCAGATAAATACACATGCACCCAAGTGATCCTCCTCACAGTTCACTCAGTACTGACAACACAATCGAAGTACAATACACTAAGATTGGCTGGCAGTCTGGGGCACGTCACTGTACTCTATGCTTTTTGATGGGATTTTCCCCACGCTATGAAACCTAAGATGTGATGTAACCGGAGACAATAGCTATCATTAAAATGTGCTTGCAGGAAGTTTGTAATTGGCAAGCAACACATGAATTAATCCTGGCAGGATGGAGCAATATAATTACATTTAATTTCTGATTAATTTTGACGTAGTCATATTTTCCAGGTAGTGATCATATTTATTTTCTGTTATGTTCCGCAACTGTTTAGCCTTACAGCTTTTATAGCTTCCTATGTTTTTATCCCATTTTTATTCATTTTCTATTTTCTCATTCTATGCTTTATTATTATGATGTTGTTTGAGGCCACTGCACCTTTTCCCTTCCTTTCCAAAAAATTTGAAAAGGAAAGTTTTCATAAGCATTATATTTCCAGTGGTCTCTTAATTTTAACCCTTCTGTTCCTCACTCAAAACCTTCCTTTCAACTTTTTCAGAAAGGAAAGAAAAAGGTCCAGTGGTCTCTTAATTTTTTCCAGAGCTGTATGGATGAATTGTGCCATGTAAATAAACTTGCTTGCTATATTGGAATATGTGGGTTTGTATTCAACTCATACATGTTGCAGTTTTGTTTGCTCTTTACAGGCAAATTAATAAAAACATCTATATTAAAAAATGAAACCTAAACAGATTCCCCATGAAAATGTGACTATGTTTGTTTGACAGCATATCATAATTGCATAAACCATAAACAGTCTTTACCATGCATCTTGTAAACAGGAAGTGGAATGAAGAGAGTATGTAAATATTCACATCTGACGGCATTGGGCAGTGAGCTTGTCAATCAGAACAGTGTCGTCATAGTTCTTTCAGGTCCCACCAGCAAACAACATGTTGGGATGGGCAAGCCGATACGGGGAACAGAAGGAACAAAGAAAAAAGGAGGGAGGAGAGCAAGGCAGAGGAGTATTACTGGAAATAGGTGGCTGAGCAGGTCAATCTTCAGAATCACATCCCCTCTGGCTGAGCTCCAGGACATGGGGAACACACACACACACACACACACACACACACACACACACACACACACACACACACACACACA
>JACXGJ010007987.1:0-28570 GCA_016801105.1 Esox niger | reverse complement strand
GAGAGGTAGGAGAGGCAGAGGGAGAGGTAGGAGAGGCAGAGGGAGTGTGATGTATAGGAGTGAGGGTGGGAAGAGAAACATGTATTCATCTCCACTCTTAGAGCAGGTTAGTCAAGCAGACAGCCCGCGGGCCAGCCGCAGTACACAGAGGTCCAATGTGCATCGTGGATGGTGCGAGTAAATACAAATTCATATTTTGTATGGGGATGCTGTATATAAGTATATATAAGTATATAAGATATACTTCTGTTTGAAATATGTTTTCCTGAACATACTGTAAAGCAATGCACAATTCAGGAGATGTAAAAAAAAAGTATAAAAATGGTGTCTGTTTTTTGTTTTTTTACACGTAACATAATAAAAATACACAAATGTCATCAACCCCTTTGAAAACATGGTCACATGGCATGTGTTATTTCTTAACTAATAATGCAGTTATGGGGACCGTATTTAGTTTTTCCACTGATGTGGGTCTTACATTGATATAAGTGAAAATAATACCCCACTTGTTCTGTATATAGTACTCCATTTGTTCTGTATATTGTGATTATTATTATAATGTAACTTGATCATAGCCCTGTACATAAAAGAGTGGTGGCAATCCTTACACTCCATTTAAGCAGAAATGTTGTCAAGCCAAAGTGCAACAGCATGGATGTTAGCGGATCAATAGAAACAATTTGGGGGAAAACATATTGTAGATGAATTGGATAATTGAGTCCAGGTGATGTAGTGACTACATTCTGAAAAGGTTTAATCCAGTGTTTCCCTATCCTGGTCCTCGGGACCCAACGTGGTGCACGTATTTGTTCTTGCCCTGCACTCACACACCTGATTCAAATGAAAGACCTGATGATATGTTGATTATGTTAATCAAGTGTGTAAGTGGTAGGGCAACATTTAAAACAGATGTGTGAGTACAATGGCAAAAACTGAAATGTGCACCCAACTGGGTCCCGAGGACCAGGATTGGGAAACACTGGTTTCAGAGATTGCAGGATAGAAAGTATTTTAAAGGAATTCAATTTTCCCAGCAGAGATATCGAAAGGGTTCTTGAAAAAAGTTTGGGTTAGTCAATCTGAGGGAGTTTGCTTAAAATAATGAAGACTCTTAGTTTTTGTAACTAAAATCCACAGTTAGGTAAACTGTTCTGGGGAGATCTTGAATGAGGGATGTTCTGACCAACAGTGGTTGTCCGTCTGTCTGGACAGAAGAGTACTACAATCCCAACTGATTGTATATCCACAGAATAAGTGAAGTATGACTGGGAATCTAGAATAGGGTTTAGGTACTCCGAGGATGCCATCTTTGTATAGAGAAATATTATTTTGAGTGAGTTCAGCATTATAACCAAGTATTCTTATGTCATAACTTAAGGTTTGAAGGGCATGGTAAAACTCAACAACACTGTCTTGTTCATATATGGAAATTAAGTCAAGTTGACAGTGATTGGACGGTAAGAATTCTAGCACAGTGACACTTAAGGCCTTTTCACACTGCTTTGTTCTAAGCCCCGGACTATGGAGCCAAATTGAGCTCAAATGTACGGACTGAACATTTTTACTGAAATAGCAAGCCTAGTCCAGCCGGCCCGCAATAGAAAGTGTTGCCCTCTCAAGATTCGAACCCGTATTGCCCACTTGAAAGGCTGTGTCGTTAACCACTACACAACAGAGCTGTACACTTGTTGGGTGTCAGTATAGCCTTGCGTCTACCCTAAACAAATCCTCTGATGCCACTGGCTGTTTCAACCGCTAATTGGTCATTCATGGATATATTGATACAGTTAAACTGACTAATGTTTCTTACTAAGTTTACCTCCACCACAAATAGCATCTATGAAATGTGTGCCGTTTGCCACTGGCCGTTTTTACTGTGTATCAGCCAGTAATAGGATTTATCAATATCTACAAACTTACTGGAATAGTCAAGAATTGAGCAATTGCTAGGGAGTATTTCATTTCATGGCATAAGAACGTATTTTTTTTCTTTCATGGCATATCAACATACTTTTTTCTTTCATTCATGAATGACATTGATACAATGATTATCAATAAAGGTGACGAAAACGTACTTTTCCATCAAGTGAAAAGAATCATGGAATGTACCAGAAAGTCACAATAGTGAATAAGGATAGTTTAATGCGGCCGACAAATAAAATTAATAAATGTCATTGCTCTCAATAGATTCTAACGTAGGTCTTCCACATAAGAGGCACTGTCTTTAGACACTACGCCATGGCATTACGCGTTTCAGCAGTCACTAGACACCCTTGAGCATTGTGTTCAACTGACAAACGTTTCTTATTTAATTTAGTTTCATCATAGCGTCTATGAACTGTCTGGCTTTTGCCACTGGCCGTTTTAATAGCTTATTAGCCCGTAATAGGCTTACTAGTATCTACTAACGTAATATGAATATTCATAAGAATTGAGCAATTGCTAGCGGCACTGAAGATACATATTTCCATGCCAGAAAAAGTCTCAATATAACCGTACACAGTTTAGTAAAGGTTTACAATAATGTAACTACTGAATGTTGTATCCAGCAAAGTGTCTATCCTGACCAAAATGCATACATGGATGCATACTTCAAAAATCCACCAGAAACTGTCGCAATATAACCGTAAACTGTTTGATTTCAGACGTGCTATAGTGTAGATACTCAAGGTTTTAGCCAGCAAAGTTTCGTCTATACGGAATAATTCATAAGGCTTACTTTGCTCTGTCTGTGAGGAGATCTGAACACGGGCCCTATAGTTTGCAGGTTCGCTTCCCTAACCACTATGCAATTTAATAACAAAGGGTACTCAGTCACTCACTCAGTAAGAGACATTTGCTCTTGTTAGCCGGCTCCGCTTAAACTGTCCGGCAAAAACAAAATTCAGTTTTATGAATTTTTTTCTTTTTAACGTGGTAAAGGTGTATGCGATAATCAATTGATTTTTACGTCCGACCTTGAAATGTCTTTGTTCAAAAAAAAAAAATCACATTTGCTTCTTGCAATTACAATTTCTTCCCACCTTCGTTACCAGGTTTTGAGCCTCAATTGGAATGGAGCAGGGCTTATTCATACTATGAAATTTTTCAGTAACAATTTTCTTTTCTTAGAGTCAATACATTTCAGCTTATGGACAAATGACACAATACCATTTTACATTGTATGTTAAGCCACAAATGTCACATTCTCTCTGACATACAAATAAAGTTACAGTAGACAACATAAGTGACATGTGAACAATGTTACGCTACCATAATTCAATTAACAACTTCATGACTGCAATTGATCGCGATTGCTTGGACAACTTTGTTAAAACTACGCAAAGAAATAGAAAGTTTTTCAACCTTTCTTTTGACATATTTTCTAGATTTACATCAAATGAAAGCTGCAATAACTACTTCGCAAAGATTTAACAGGTATAACGAAACGACAAAAGTTTGCAGAGTGAAAGAACCAAAACAGACAAAGCTGTAGGTAACGACATGCGTCACCAGCGTATGTAAATTCAGTGAAAGGGCAGGTTTTGTGATTGGACAATAAACATTCTATTGTTTTGTTCTTGACCCTGTTTCACACACGTTACTTTGTCACCGTGTTTCTAGGGCACTAACATTTGGACTGTTCCTCAGATTTCTACCAGAGCAATTTTAGCATTAAATCTGAATCTTCTTGGTTCAGGGAACACCAATCACGCTCCTCTGAAAAGCTTTGCATGTTCAAGTGGTCTGCTTTAGATAGAGTGACCACATTTTCAAACACCCAATCCGGGATCCCTAACTGTACTACACGTTCATGCACACGCACATTTATGCGCTTATGCACGCATGTTTGTCATCTTGCGTCTTTGTGGTTGGTGGAGCGGAGGAACTGGCCCAGTTTGTTACTGATTTCACTGTCCTGTGTGTTTTCCCGTTCCCTTGAGCTTTGATGAGAATTGTTGCTTTGCTAAGCAGTAATACAGTTGTTTGTATGGCTCCGACTCATATGTGGAATCACTACAGTATTATTACAATAATTGTAATTATTTTAATTGTGGTCAAAGCTGGGACAACTTGGATGTGAATGACCCAGGACACGTAGCTTGAAACCGGGACTATCACAGGCAAACTGGGGCGTCTGGTCACCCTAGCTATAGACGTATGTATGGATTTGCAAAAGTCTTATAATAAGGGTCACATATATGACCCTTATTTCCCGCCTAGTTTGTAGTTTTTCAATGAACAAAAACAATATTATTTTTGGTAAGAAAAGGCTTATACATTGCAAATGAGAAAAACAGCCTGTACTTGTATGCACAGTGGGGAGAACAAGTATTTGTTACACTGCTGATTTTGCAGGTTTACCTATTTACAAAGCATGTAGAAGTCTATCATTTTTATCATAGGTACACTTCAACTGAGAGACGGAATCTAAAATAAAAATCCAGAAAATCACATTGTATGATTTTGAAATAATTAAGTTGCATTTTATTGCATGACATAAGTATTTGATACATCAGAAAAGTAGAACTTAATATTTGGTTGAGAAATCTTTGTTTGCAATTACAGAGATCATATGTTTCCTGTAGTTCTTGACCAGGTTTGCACACACTACAGCAGGGATTTGGGCCCACTCCTCCATACAGACCTTCTCCAGATCCTTCAGCTTGAGCAGGGGGACACTGCATACGCTGCAGGATTTAAATCCATGACGGCGTAGTGTGTTACTAATGGTTTTCTTTGACACTGTGGTCCCACCTCTCTTCAGGTCATTGACCAGGACTGCCGTGTAGTTCTGGGCTGATCCCTCACCTTCCTCATGATTATTGATGCCCCACGAGGTGAGATCATGCATGGAGCCCCAGACCAAGGGAGATTGATCATCATCTTGAACTTCTATTTTCTAATAATTACGCCAACAGTTGTTGCCTTCTCATCAAGCTGTTTGCCTATTGTCCTGTAGCCCATCCCAGCTTTGTGCAGGTCTACAATTTTATCCCAGATGTTTTTGTTTTAGATTCTGTCACTCACAGTTGAAGTGTACCTATGGTAAAAATTACAGACTTCTACATGCTTTGTAAGTAGGAAAACCTGCAAAATCAGCAGTATATCAAATACTTGTACTTCCCACTGTATCTTATTGCGAGTATCTCAAGAGTTTGACAAGGTCAATTACTTTGGAATATTCACAGAACACTGGATCTTACTATTTCGCTCAGAGCCATAATGTATTGGACATTACAAAAATGGGAGAAAAAAGACTGGATTACTTATTATGCTCAAAGAATGCATATTGAGGTGCGATGAAGCTTCCTGGGGCTTCTGGACTGTGGAACCTGGAGGACAAGCTCCATTGTTTGGTGGTCATGACAACAGGAGATGAAGGGACACAGTCTCCGAGCTGGGACGTTGGAGGGTGCTGGCGATGGAGGATAGTATTACCCAACATATCTATGAAGACACTGGACATTCTGTCTTTGGTGATTCAGGTATGCCTATCAACCAAAGATCATTATGTCTGGCCCTTCAGGACCAGTCCAACTCTTTAATATTTGGTTGTCTCTCCCCAGTCCCGAGCACTTCTCTACAATGCGTCGACTCGTGCGGAAATGCATTCAGCTGTCCTTTAGAGGTCAGCTATCTGCTGACTATGCTAGGGAGATGAGGCGGGGATGTGTTCCTTCCTAAGTACAGCTCTGACTTTCACGAGGGCAGGCGATAAGACAGGCCACAGTTAGAGGCTATGCATAGGTTTCCTCCGTGATGTGGGTATCACGTTATGGGACAGTTGATGCCTAAGACGTGGTCTTCTTGCCCCTAGTGGGCTTCACCTATCACTGTACATCCCCAGACAAGAAGATTAATTCAGAACGCATATTTGTTGCAAAAGGTGGGGAAAAAGGGATGTATAGCTTTGCTTTGGTAAAGAGGCTCTACTGCACCCAACATAGCACGCCATGACACCGAAAACATACATTTAAATATAATGACTGAAAGTCTGAGGAAAATGTGAAGACATTGTAAAGGATTTATATTCATGCAGTTGAAGGTTAGCTTTTCAGGGAGCATAACAAAAACGATAGATTTTTTTTTTTCAAAGGAAATATTACCCATTTTTAGTTAGGCCCTCTGGACCTTGTTGAAAACAAAATGAGTTTGCCACCCATATATAAGTCCTTAGCACTGACTCGGAAAGAGGACAGGCGTCACTTCAAACCCTTCTGTTTATCAGCTGACTCAGTCCTAGTGTGACAAATGCACCAACAGAGAGAGAGAGTACAACTGTACACTCCATTTAGTCACATCCTACACTCATGTAATCTCTTCCTTTCAATTCACAGCTCAAAGCAGGCAGCCTTTGAAACCTAGGCTGAGTAGCTGTTAAACTGACACAAAAGGTTGGCCGTTGTTGTGTCATCAGTACAGTACTGTAGGTAGCTAATCCTTCCCAAAGGCTCCATACAGTGAAATGTGTTTAGAGACAACCACATACAGAGAAAGTGATACAAACAGAGACTGATATGAAGACAGAGATAAATGATAAACAGATACATAGACAGACAAACAAAAAGATACAGAGACAAAGAGATACAGAGACAAAGAGATACAGACACAGAAAAACAAAGAGACAAACAGATACAGACAAACAGATACAGAGACAGACAAAGAGACAAACAGATACAGAGACAGACAAAGAGACAAACGGATACAAACAAACAGATACAGAGACAACACAAACAGATACAGAAAGAACAAACTGATGAAGGCAGAGAGATAAAGAAACCATCAGGGACAAACTGATAAAGACACGGATACAGTCAAAAAGATATAGAGAAAACAGATACGAAGAGACAAACCAACACAGAAAAACAGATAGGGACAAAAAGAAATAGAGACCGAAATGTGTTCAAACAGAAAGAGAGAGAGAGATAGAGATACAGAGAGATAGCGATACAGAGAGATAGAGAAACAGAAAGCAGGAGATAAAAAGAGCGAGAGATAAAGAGAGCGTGCAACATATAGTCAAGTCAGCATAGTTAGGGGCCTGGAAGCGCCTGGTTCTGTGCAGGGTAAGAGCCCGCATGTGCCTCTTTGCCCCTAAACAGTGCTTGACAGGCAAAGGGTATGTGTGGGCGCGCGCACCCCTGTCGCTCGGGCTGACAAGCTGCTGATTAGAAGTGACAAGCCTGCTTATTGCGTAGATCAACGAGACAGATGCCATAATAAAATCCAAAATGAAATGCTCAGATACAGCAGAGCTGACACAGAGGAATTTTGCCCTAGACATTTAGCCCCAGGAAGTGACTGCACTGTTTACCTGTGTGTGTGTGAGAGCGTGCATGTGCAAGTGTTTGTAAAGGGCCGCGGGACTGGTCATAAACTACATACAGACAGAGACAGCAGGAGAGATGGAAGGGTTACCTGCAGGAGTCTATAAAACATCTTACTTTTGGCTTCCCCTACGGGTTGACAAAGGGTTAACATGTTTCCCCTGAGAGCCTTCTCCTGGGGAGAAACACGTTGGCATTTGAAAACACTGATTACACTGCTTAGCCGTGCAGTCAATGTGCGTACTCGTATCAGCTTTCACTCAATAAATGCTTGATCCTGTATGCATAATTTAAATACCTTAGTCACCGTTATTATGAGAGTGGGACCTGTCTACCTTCAGTTGATGAGCCCTTTGAAAGGATTCTATTGGAGCCATCGAGTTAACCACTTTGCCCATCTTTGATGTGACCTTCACTGATTCAGCCCACCTACACACACTCTGTGTTCTGTGTTCTCCCCACTGTCCTCCTGGTAGATACCTACAGAGAGGCCATTCTTACCCGAAGCTAAGCCGGAATGGGAGAACAGCAGGGGGCTGAAACACACTGCAGCCTGCGGTCCAGAAGGGGAGGTGCAGGCTGATAAACCAAGGAGAGGGAACAGTCCCTACGGAAAACCAAACTAAAATGTATAAGTATAATATGGAAATCAAAGGTTTTACCATCTCATCCTGGAACACACTAGGCTTGATATCCCCTCTGCTTTTAGTTCAGAAACCCCCAAAAAGTGTCTGAAATGTTGGCATTATTTCGAGGTCTTCATGGATCCAGGCTTAATAGTGGATCACTAACAGATTGAAAAATATGTAAAATTCACAGATTAGATTTTATGAGTTTAGTGTTCTTCACTGTGAGGCCTGAAAGATCTTGGCGACCATGTGGCTGTAATTGCAACCCATGACGTGCCCACCCCAGGAAAATAGGGAAATATTAACAAAGAACAAGAAAAACTTGGTCAAAAACAATTGCAACTGCAACTGAAGATAATCCAACTCCAAATTATCAAAACACAATTAAGAAAATTGGAAAACAAAGAACAGATCTAGCTACCTATTCGAAATAGAGATGTTTGGACCACTTAGAGAAAATCATTGAAGGACAACAGCCAATTTTTTTAGCCCATTACCCTTAATAAACAACAGGATAAAATATAAACCCTACAACCCAGGAAGGCATATGTTGTGGATGGTTATTATAGATTATACAGATCGCATAAAAACCTGGCTACACTCAACATCTTCAATATTATATCCCCATCTTTCCCCAAATCCACAAAAGCCAATACAAATTTGACCAAATCTTAAAATTCCTCTGAAGTATTATTAACAGTAGACAAAAACAATTGTAATGGGCTAATTACCAAAATACTGTATGACAGACAACGTTCACATGCATATTGAAAAACAAACATCTTAAATGAAATGAAAGTCTTCTTACTTCAAAAAAAAAAACTTCTGACTTAATCTGGCATGAGGGAACTAATGGAAACTGGTGTTCAGAATAAAACCTACAACAGTATAAAACAAACCGTGCAATCAAAATTGGTAATGGTCACCCACCAAAAAATACAGCAACCTGTTGATCCCATTGCCCTCTTTGGTTATTAGATTTGGGGTACACTGACGATCAGGAATTCACAAAACTGGGCACATAAATCAGATGGCAGGCAGAGTTTTGTAAAAACCTTTCAAAGACTCAAAACCCAAGATAAGGCATCCAGAAGAGAATTAGGACAATAACCACATATTTTCAAAATTCTGAGAAGAGCCATTCAATTCCTCAATCATCGAAAAGGAAAGTGCCCAAAGTCCCAAACTTGTTATGCCCAAAGCAAACCTGTTTTCACAAACTAAAGCAGACCACAAAGAGCCACACAAGTATAAGAAACGTACAAGTTCAAAATAATAAAAAAAGGATTAGTTAACTGAAAGAAAATCAACCTTTTTGTACAATTCCCATAACCTTGGGTTGTGTCAGAAGTCCATGTTATAATATTCCACCAAAATACATTGTTTACTTCTGCACCAGCCTGGAGACAGCGGGGGCCATAGCTGAATTCCAAGCAGAAAATTCCTTGAATACACACATTCTTTTCCATGTGCTTTGGCAATATAAAACTATGGTTCTCATGCCAACAAAGCCCTTTAAATAGAAGTTGAGATAAGACCATAGGGAGTGTGGGGGGATTTTTCTATAAAATGCATATATAACCTTATACTTAAAATATGAATGTGCAATGTATAGTCACATAGTTTTATTATAAATATATTAATGTGGAATCCACACTCACAGAAAATGACTTCTGGGATAGGATGAATTACACATACAGATAATTTCTATGTTCATTGTAATGTATGTGCCTTATGCTGAGAGATAAGCAAATACCATTTGCCCACAGAGTGGAGTTTCTAAAGTTTAATGCTTTTGTTGGGGTGTCCTGAGTGTGGCCCATGAGCTGATCATTAAGCGTACTTTGTGATAAGAGATGACCTGAGTGTGACCCATGAGCTTAACGTAACACTTACTTTGTGGACAATGATGGACATGACCCAAGTATGTACCATGAGGATGTTGTGAATTACTGTCGCTATTTACGAGCATATTCAGGGAGGTAGAAGATAAGAAGCACACCCCACCCGGGGGGGGGTTGCCAAGCAGATGAGTAGTCAGATGGCGTAATATTTGAAAGTACTACATTTAATAACACTAACAATGCACTGTGTGTTCTATTCAATATCACTCTAATAATGCACTGTACGCTACATTTAATAACACCCTGATAATGCACTGCAACAGCGTCAAACAACCAGGGCCCAATGATGAGAAACATCCAATGCCGCTACAACACTAGGTAGCAGCTATACTGATACAATTGCAGGCAGATCTATTGAGCCTACCGCATCAGCCAAACCAGCTAGCTCTGCTATCAATGAAGACTCATTAAATCAACAGTCAAACTGTCAAACATATAACATTGTCCTCAAACATGAGCCTGCCTCTGCTGAGGAAAGCAAACTAGAGGCTGGACAGGGTCAGCGTTAACACAGACGTACAGACACACTAAGACAAATGGACAAACCGAGATGGAAAGACATGGCAGATTCAGGACCAGCACTGTGGTTTTTGCCAGCCCAGATGAAAAATGAACAGATGAGTAACCGGTTGAGGGATGAAATCAGGAGAGAAGAGGCGTCTCTAAGCCTCAGGCCAATACTGTTTCATCCACAAAAGATGTCCCAGCTCTCCTAGAAGAACCATATGGATTCTCTCCCTACCTCCAACTATTCATCCATCTCTCTCCAGGCAAAGGGAAGGAAAGAGTGGTAAGCGGAATGAGAGGGATGGAGAGAGAGAGAAGTGAGGCATTTGGACAGGATGTATAGATCGGCAGGATTTCCTCCATCAGTGCCAGAAACAACGTGGTCTTGATCAGCTCTGTCAAGTGGGCTGACAGGAAAAAAACATTATGGAACCCCTGCATCACATTACCCGGCAACCGTCAAGCACAGTAATCACTGCCATTCTAACATGAACGACTACAGCCGCATTCCCACCGTGCACAAGCCACGGACCACAGTTCAACCCAGGAAGAGTTTTAGGGTGCTGGGGTGGCCTTGTAGGTTAACATGCAAACATTCCGGCGGGGGTCCAGACTGCTCTCCTAGTATTTTTCTAAGGCTGGGACTTATTAATTACTCAATTTAAGCTTGGCTTGGAATAGAAAGCAACGTTTGGCTTTTAAACAGACTCTGCCTCTCACACGCACAGACACCCACGTCTTAAAGGGAAAGTGCTTCCAAAATTCATATTTTTCTTAACGTTTACTCACCAAAAGATCTTCCAGAAGGCCAATGGGGTAATTTTTTCAAACAATCCATTATTCAGCTCTGTCTCAGTCGGTAATTAGAGTTATTAACATTGTCTAAATTCATGAATGGAAACGTCCCATACCAATATCGCAAACCTGTATTGCATGTGGAGAACAAATCCGAAACCCTACATTCAGTAATCTGCCACGCTAGCACAGATAAAACAAAAATAACATAGTATACTGATAAAACAGCCGGCGGAATTGGCTCAATTCAAACTGGCACTAGCAAACTATTTCCTATAGCCCCCATACACAGCTTCTGTTCTTCGGCAGTGATGTCATCGAGGTGAGCGTGAACTTCTACCTCAACAAGCTGTGTGAAGATAGGTTGCTTCATCTAGCTTTTTAAAATTGCTGCTAGTTTACACTTATGAAATATACTGCTATATTTTCTTTATATATTTCTTAATTTTTATTACATAGGTGTGTGCCATGACACAAAAATTTTATTGTGCAGGATGAAGCTGTGTTATTTGGTGCATTTGATTAATAAACTTTGAACATCTAGATTTCCTTTGTAAGTATTGATGTCGACTTCTGCCTGCTTGTGGATTTGGAGTTAATTAAATTCTACCTGCTCTGCAATTGGGACAATACCTCTGCATCTCGCGAGTCAAATTGTGGGAGAATCAATGGATCAACTTTGCTCCATAGAAATGTTTGCGAGAAATATTTTACAGAGCATCGTGACCCACATTCACTCAGAGGATTAAAAGCGAATGCAATTCCATCAAGTTACCCAGTTCAACCGGTGGAGGAATACAACATTGTCATGTTCTTTGTGGTAAACAACACCCCTTATCTTAGTTTGAAGTGTTTTAGAGTAGTTTTCTGTTTGCAATACAGCTTTGTGATAGGGGTATGTACGGTTTCCATTCATGAATTTGTACAATGCTAATAACTCAAATTACTGACTGAGATAGAGCGGAATAATGAATTGCTTTAAAAAATGACTGTGCCTGAAAGGGGTGCCAACTGGGGTAAGGGGACTGTCACCGAAATAAGATTTTAGGATGAACTCTCTCTTTAATATTTAATTTCAACAGGATACAAGGCAAGTGTCTACTGGAGTAAAGCAGGGAAATTAAGGTAACTGTCCCATGAAAGTGTCACCTTTTAAAATGGAATATTCTGTATAATAATGTGCTTGACTCATCCTCTTATTTCTGGCCAACGCAGAACTTGGAGAAATAAAAATCACTTACAAAAACATTTCTCTAATAGAGATGACCAACCAGACTGGAGGGATGAGCCAGCCAATCAGCAGTCTACTCGCATACATATCTTTTCTGAGTATACACCCAAGCCACTCTTCTCTTAGGGTAAAATCACTACCCTAATACAGAAAAGCCCCAAGATCCTAGGAAATTAAAGGTGGTATTTCATACAAATCTGGAATCACTGAGAAGTTACTTAACTGCGAAATGGGGAGAAAAGAGAATGATAAACAAGGAGTATTTCTTCCATCGCCAAGTCAGTCGGTAAGCTGCTTTGCTCTGCTGTTCTCTGTTGCTGGAAGGCTAATCCTGTTCTTGTGCCAGGCTGATTCTGGGGGAGGGAGCACTGAGGAAGAGAACCATCTCCTCCTGTAGACGCATGTACACAAAGTCGCACATACACACGCTCACACACCCGCGCAAACACACACTTTTGTCAACCACTCGTGCATTTTCCCATTCTAGCTGGACTGTTTCCCAATCACAACACGTTTCCTTTTTTCCATGTTGAACTTACGCGTGCGTGCGTGTGTGAAAGAGATTCAAAGATAAGGATGACAACAAGGAAGCGAACTGGAGACTCCTGATGCCTGCTGTGTTTTCAGAGATGTGTGTGTGTGTGTACGTGTGTGTATGTGTGTGTGTGTGGGGGGCGGGTTTCTGGGTGAATACTGCACTCACGAACAACTAATCACAGGCTCCTATTTACCATTTCCATGAAGGAGTATATCAGAGAAGATGACCTGCCTCCCCAACTCTCTGGCTCCCCAACTGTCTCACTTCCCTCTACATGCCTTAAACAATATAAAATGAAATACTTGAAACCAAGGGCAAGCTAATCTTCAAAGTATATGAGTCAGACCTGCAGACTTGGAGTCTCGCCATTCCAAGTCAGGAGTCTGCTCTTCACAGTCCTAAATGCGCCAGTGGGCTTCCCCTGTCTGTCTGCACCACAACACGACCGGAGATGCCACAACTGGGGGATGCCGGAGATGCCACAACTAGGAAGTCCAGGACTCACCAGCCTCTGCATGGTCTTGACGTGGGTGGGGTTGATGGAGAGGGCCTCCTCGTACCAGCGCTTGGCCTCGTCCACGTTGCCCCGCAGCTCGGCCACCTGGCCCCGCACGAACAGCACGTTGTGGGACATGGGGAACAGGTTGGCAGCCTCCTGGGTGCAGGCGGTGGCCTCCGCAGGTTTGCCCATGCCGATATACACCTCGGCTATAGAGAAGGGCGACAGGGAAGAATGCGGCGATGAAGGGACACGGGTACGGACACAGAGAGAGACAGTCACACTGTAGGCTAGGCAGGCTTCCCGTGGCGTGGCAGACCAGAGGGGGCGATAGAGCTCTTCCAACTTAATGATGCAATTTCACCTGCAGGCAGACAGAACGTCTAGCTGGTGGCAATTAGACGGAAAACCATTCACTCGTACGCACATGATTACTATTGCTTTGTGAATGGGTTTTCCCTTTTAAAAACGGTTCATCTATTTTTCCCAATAAAACAGACTTCAACCCGCCGATCATTTCCTTTGGGCTGAAGTAGCTGAAAATTCTGTACCCCATGGTTGCATGCCTGATTTTGTGAAAGCATCTCTGTTTCTATCAGTCTCTGTGGGTACGGATGGGTGTGTTCGTCCACGTGTGTATGCGCCTCCACAGTCTAAACTGGCTGTTCCGAGAAGTAAGAGAAACTTCCAGTGCCGTCCTCATTTGTTGGTCCCAAAGAAAGGTTATTTCCAGGACATCACTTTACATCAAGCCATTCTGGAATTGTGGACACCTTTCATTCAACAGCCCTGCTCTTCTTCCAGTAGTGAGTCACTGTGGGTGAGACAGTGTGAGTGAGTCAGTGTGAGGGTGTAAGTGTGAGTGTGTAAGTGTGAGTCAGTGAGTGTGAGCAAGTTAGTCTGTGAGACAGTGAGTCGGCATGAGTCAATGTGTCAACGTGAGTGAGTCTGTGAGTCAGCATGAGCCAGCGAGTCAATGTGAGTGAGTCAGTAAGTGACAGTGATAGATAGAGAAACGCTGCAATACAAAAGGGCCTGTTGTGTTGCTGATGGTTCACTAAACAACATAACAAAATTCCCAGACCATTATTTCAAATGTAGCCTTTTTAACCAAGGTTGGAACATTGCAATCCACTAAAATGAAGACACATTTGACCCCAAGAAGTACCACGGAAACCCAACCCAAAATCCTTTGCAGTTACCTTAACAGCAGACTCCAATTATGGACTTAAAAATAACTATATTCAATTTGGGTCTATACAAATGAATAGTGAAAACAATTGTATTGTAACTATTATTATTGTAAACAATAAGTGTGCTGTTTAAATTGTGAACAAACAAATGTTTCTCCGGTGGATGCGAGATGCAGTTTGAATCACGCTCATTTCAATATTTTTTTACTGTACACAGCAGATGATAACATTTGAAATACCTCTATCCAATTCAAACTTGTGTGACGCTGACTTCCTTTAATCATTTTATTTTTCATAATTACCTTACTCAATCATCACTTGTGTTGGAAATATAAACATACATTTTCCTTGCCAACAAAACTGAATCTGGATGGAGTATGTGTGTAACAGCTGGCTATGGGAGAGGCTTTGGATTGGCTTCTGTTCCAACAATTTTGAGCTATTTCTCACTCTCTCTCTGCATCCCCTTCTCTCTTTCCCTCCCTCACTTTTGTCTCGCTGTACCTCCCACTCCTCTACGCCCCCTCCTCGCTCTCAGAGCTGTTGCAAAGTGAGACACTTTCAGTTGAGGTGACGTCCCCTTGAAGTTGCTATCAGCGTATCTATGTGAGACCGGAGATAAGGATATCGACCAAATTGAGCAGTGTGTGGGTGCGTGGGTGTGTGATCCGTCCCACGTATAGTAGGGGTGATGTAAATGAAAGGCTGCAACAGCAGTAGTCCACTAGGCTTTGCCAAAGTTTTGGTAACGGTCGGTTAGAACACCTCACAGGAACATGGTCTGAATTCTATTAAGCTGCTGTCAGTTTGTAGTCCACCACACATCGCAAAATCGGATTATCGCCTCAACCTGGACTCCCAATCAATAACACACACGCACACGCACACACACTTTTGGTACAAATAAATAGAGAAGGCTAAGATTATAATACAATAAGGCGATACAAATTTAATTAACTGTACAACAGTATGTTTTTGGAATGCGAGACAAGCGAGCAAGCAAAAGAAAAATGGAACATCTAATAAAAGGAAAACTCTTTTAGATTTTAGGTTTTAGCTATGGCGGTAACAGGTGGGATTGGGAATAGTAGCCGGGTTGTCCCTGTGTGAAAAGTTTCTCCCATGTGGGAAATGGGAATAACAACATCTCATTTAGCAAGGATCAAAACAATCAACTGGGTTAGGAATGACAGTCACCGGGACAAAGGGTTAAGTATATGATTCAGGGTACTACAGTGGATTCATCAGGAGCACATTATTGTTGTGAGCTTGTTTCAAACTGGTTTAAACCACTCTAACACACACACATGCAAAGGCAAACGGCGAAGTATCCAGACCATGATATTACTGAATTACAAAAGGCGCATTGAAATGTCATTCTGTTCTCATTTTATTTTAAAACATTGGCACTGAAAAATCAATTGATGTAAGGCGAAACAAATATGGTGCATGCCAAAGTATTCAAATCACCAAGTTGTTATTTGCTCCACGTTGTTAAGGTTGGTGAGACAATACTCATGGACCGACATTTTTGAGTAGTTTCTCAATGGGATATAGATCAGGACTTGTTTTACTTTGACCTTGTGCTATCAAACTTTTTTTTAGTAAGACTGGAGCAGGTTCTCCTGCAGTATTTCACATTCTTTGAAAGTGATTGTTGGCCCCATTGTAGCGTCTCTCAGTCTCTTGTCAGCTCAGAGTTTTAAGGGGCATCCTGTGCTCACTGGGAAATGTAAAACACTGATGTCCTTTCGGATTCATTTTTCTTGCCTGAGCAATGAAACTTCCACAGCGGGGTTCTTGTCCACCAAATGCAACAAACACTTTAATGGTTCCTGGTGGAGGCAAGTGGTAAGATAAGTGTGTTCTTGTTAGAGTCATGTCATCCATATGTGAAAACAGGGAGCTTCCACAGCACAAGGTTTGAATACCTCACGCAAGCAACGTATGCATTTCTTCTTACATTGAACCAATACCACCATACACTCTATTCTAAAGGTATAATGTACTACCACAGCAGTGTTCTAGGTTTACTGTACTATAATACCTGCATGGAGCCAGATCTGGGCTAGGGTCATCCAGGGGTGTAGGGGTCCGTGTTTTGGGGCGCTACTCTGCATGGACGAGGCCACCTCTGACAGGGCCTGTTCCACCCGTGACGCCGCCATGGACGTGGCGTGGACTGAGCCTGCAGAGAGAGGGAAGGAGAGGATGAGGAGGTCAGCACAGCAGCACCAGAGTCTCCTCGTGTCAAAGGATGCAACTGCAGGCTAATGTCACTCCACTCATTCCGCATCCATCGATCAGGACGTTACTGTAGCTGCACAAAAAATCTCACAAGGATGACTACATGCCATGACAAAAGCTTCATGTTATACAGGATACTACTGCCAGCATTACAATGCAATTCACTATTAAATATGACACCAGTGTCAGCACTACAATGCAGCACACTATTCAAGAGGCAACCATTGATTCCCATATCCAAATGTATAGATGTAGAATAACCTGGATGTCACTGTACAAACTAGGCCAACAGCTTTACATTTGGTACTGTTTATTAGAAATGCTATTTGGGGTGGAAACTACTTTCCCCAGCTCTAAAGCAAGAGAGCTTTTATTATACTGTAGGCCTCAAAGAGCTTTAGATTAAAGCCCAAATGCATCCTATCTTCAAATCCTGTCAAGAAGATCTAGTGAAAGGCCAGGGCCAAGAGAAGGCCTATGATTTTTTTGGAGGGCGTGTGTTAGAGAGAATTTTTTGATAAAGTCTTGGTAGTTGAAAGCAGAGATTTGACTTGCGTTTACGCTGAAATGATTCTAAGAGGATTTAGTGAAATGGGAATAAGGATCAGTCTTTCGGTTCCCTATCAGTATGGCATGTGGGGCTACTTTGCACACACTCAACCACACACTCAACCCCACACACTGGTTATGCTATCCTTGTAAGGTTCTTTTGGGAAGAAACAATTTATTTACATTGACTTGACAGTAGCCCTGAAACCTCTAACCCTCAGAAAAACACATCCTTAGTCTTAACCTAACCCCTGAGAGAAGAACAGCCTTTCAATAATGGAGGACCTGACAAAAGTGGTCTCTTAATTGCAGTGGTCACTTAATTTTAAACCATCTGTATCTCACTCAAAACTTTATTTTTTTACTTT
Source organism: Esox niger (assembly GCA_016801105.1). Classification (NCBI taxonomy): domain Eukaryota; kingdom Metazoa; phylum Chordata; class Actinopteri; order Esociformes; family Esocidae; genus Esox; species Esox niger. The sequence goes on along the minus strand of JACXGJ010007987.1, from coordinate 10,800 downwards.
TTTGGAAAAGAAAGAAAAAGATGCAGTGGTCTCTTAATCTTTTCCGGAGCTGTATTTAGTTTTACAGAATTGTGGAACACATATTTGTAACAGTACAAGTATACAGTGGATATAAAAAGTCTACACACCCCTTTTTTGTGATGTAAAGGAATGAGACAAACCAAAATAATGTCAGAACGTTTTCCATCTTTTATGTGACCTATAATGTGAACAATTCAATTGAAAAACAACTGAAATCATTGAGGAAAAAAAAACTCACAATAACCAGGTTGAATAAGTGTGCACACCCATAAACTAATACTGTGTTGAAGAACATATTGATTTTATTACAGCACCCAGTCTTTTTGGGTAGGAGTCAATTAGCATGGCACATCTTGACGTGGCAATATTTGCCAACTCTTCTTTGCAAAAGTGGTCCAAATATGTACGATTGCGAGGACATCTCCTGTGCACAGCCCACAGATGTTCAGTTGCATTCAGGTCTGTGCTCTGGCTGGGCCATTCCAAAACGTTAATCTTCTTCTGGTAAAGCCATGCTTTTGTGGATTTGGTTGTCTGCTTTGGGTCGTTGTCGTGCTGAAAGGTGAACTTCCTCTTCATCGTCACCTTTCGAACAGACGCCTGAAGGTTCTGTGCCAAAATTGCCTGGTATTTGGAACTGTTTATAATTCCCTCCACCTTGACTAAAGATCCGGTTCCAGCTGAAGAAAAACAGCCACAAAGAATGATGCTGCAACCACCATGCTTCACTGAGGGTATGGTGTTCTTTGGGTGATATGCAGTGTTGTTTTTGCGCCAAAAATACCTTTTGGAATTATGGCCAAAAAGTTCAACCTTGGTTCCATCAGACCATAACACATTTTCCCATGTGCTTTTGGTGGACTTTTTGCAAACTTCAGCCAGGCTTTGATGTCTTTCTTTGTAAGAAAAGGCTTCCAACTTGCCACCCTACCCCATAGCCCATTCATATGAAGAATACAAGAGATTATCGTCACATCTAGCACACAACCAGTACTTGCCATGAATTCCTGCAGTTCCTTTAATGTTGCTGTAGGCCTCTTGGAAGCCTCCCTGACCAATTTTCTTCTCGTCTCTTCATCAATTTTGGAGGGACATCCAGTTCTTGGTAATGTCTCTGTTGTGCCATATTTTCTCCACTTGATGACGGTCTTCACTGTGTGCCATGGTATATCAAATGCTTTGGAACCCTTTTGTATCTGACTGATATCTTTCAACAATGAGATCCCTCTGATGATTTGGATGCTCTCTGCAGACCACGGCTTTTGCTCTGAGATGCAACTAAGAAAATGTCAGAAAACAGAACAGCTGAACTTTATTTGTGATTAATCAGAGTCACTTTAAATGATGGCAGGTGGGTAATGACTTCTATTCAACATGAGTTTAAATGTGATTGGTTAATTCTGAACACAGCCACATCCCCAGTTATAAGAGGGTGTGCACACCTATGCAACCAGGTTATTGTAAGGTTTTTATTTTTCATTTTTCCCCTTTCTGTTTGTTTTTCAATTTAATTGTTCACATTAGAGGTCATATTAAAAGTGGAAAAAGTTCTGACATGAATTAATTTTGTCTCATTCTTTCACATCACAAAAACCTGCCATTTTAACAGGGATGTGTAGACTTTAGATCCACTGTACCCACACACACTTCAGGTTTTACTATCTTATCTTACAATAACCATAAACCTAATCGCTAAGCAATGGCAAACTCCAGTTACATTTTGTTGCTGCTAGTTATAAATCAATTCCTTCTGTACATTTTCAGCTAACTGTGTCTAAAATAAGCATACATTTCAAAGGCTGTACAAAGGAAACTGAACCATAGATTATGGTTAGTTTTGGACCATATACTATTTTCACGGTAAGAAACTATCTCAAATTAAACTGTAAAAAAAGTTCAATTATCCTTTTCTTATGATTGCCCATGAAAAAAATACAGTGATCAAGAAATTCCCTTGAAATCACACCCTAAAGATGGATGCTAAACAAGTTCAATAGCACCACAACACAATAGCCAGAGATTTTCAAGATCACAAGAACACTGTAAAGCTCCCCTTACTTCTTCAACACACTAATAATAAACACATCACCAGAACATCAAAGACAGCAATGATGAAAGAACGTTTGTAAAATCCTTTAGCATTTGATGCAGTTTTGCATACATTTCAGATATTCAAGTCCAAATAAATGATACAGTGAACGTGATTAAACAAATTGTTATCCGATGAACAAAAAAAGTATCCAATATTTGACTTCTTTGTTAGAAAAAAGTTTACACTCAAATCACAAAATGAAATACTGGTTTCCTTATCCAATAGGAATGCTATTAAAAAAATAAATGACAGCAATCCATGCATTCTTTTTGTTTCCCTGCCACTGCTTTCCCATTAAAGTTTTTTTAGCATTTCTCGCACAAATCCAATTCAAGTCAATGGATTCACATTAGCATTTTGCATGTCATGTCTGAAATATAATAAAATGTGCTGTTAAGTGGACAATACAACTAAATGTTAACTTCCTCTTTCATTGGCTAATTAAATTGTTGATCTAGAGATGCACATACTTTTTTCAACAAAGAAATATAATGTTGGACAATACAAATTGATAAACATTTTATAGCTAAGTGATTTTTTTGTGTATTTCATGTTTGCATTTTAAGTGCATTTATAGTTGGAAAGAGGTCTCAGTGGATTACTCTAAATTAAGAAAGGTAAGACAACATAAAAAATATTATTATCATTAGGACAGATGAACTTCGGATCACAGTCGTGTGAAATGCATGCAGAAATACAAAAAATGGGAAAAGATTCTGAAACGTCATCACAAATACTATTTTGATCATGCAACAACACAGTAGCTCATTTTAACACTCTCTTGTCTTTCTTTTCTACCTCTCCATATCTCCCTCTATCTCTGAACACCCACACTAGTGAGCCCAGGATCACAGGCAGGCAGCCATTCACATGACACAGCTTCTCTTCTGCAGGCTGACCTCACAGTCGAAACAGAACTCCATGGTTTCTGTCTGGCTCCCTGACTGAATTGCAGACGCAGTCATACAGTGCATAAAAAAATCCTACCAGCATCCCCCAATGCATCATAGCTCCAACAATATGGCCCCTTTGACCGAAGACCTATGACAACTGCTAAAGCATAGGTAGAAGTGTTCCATTTGGGATCCAGCCCAGGAGATCCATCCCTTCCCCACCTGACCACAGCACTGAGCCTATTGAGCCCCAGCATTCTCAGTACCAGCTCCAACATTGAGCACGCAGACTGAAGACAAAACTTAGTCTGCCATTTGGGATTCAGCCAGCATCAACCACGGAACTCCACCGCCTCAGATTGCGTCAACCATACCGAGCGTATAGCCGCGGTCAGAGGGGCTATTCCGTGTCGGTCAATCTATTTAAAGGCAACATCAATACGGTGCGGCTGAGGAAAGAACAGCGCGGTGGGCAGAGGGATGGGTTGTCCTAAAAGCGAGGGCCCTGAATGGGAGAGAACCAGGCTCTGCACTATCAAGAGAGACGGAAGGATCAACAAGCAATTCACGGATAACTGACTTATCGTCCAAATTAGTCAATTAAAATGGCACCCACCACAGATGAATGGGTCAAATTAAACCTGGATTAAACCGGTGTAATCTTAACCTGGATGAGCGGAGACTGTGATCCAATGAGGTTAGGAGAAAAAAACAAAGACAACACTAACACACTTTCTCTCACGCACGCATATTGTACACACACGGCAGTGTCACGGGGTAGCCGACGGTGCCTTCATGCAGGGTTACAAAGCGCAAGGCACTGATGGGGAGCGATGTGGGGGGCGGGGCTTCAGTTCAAAGCAGGAATAAATTGCAGGAAGAGGCGATACATTCTTAAAGAAACAGTATCCGTTTCACCAGGGCTTCAGAGCACAGAGCGGCAAGCAGGAGTTGCTCAAGGCAGTGCCACACTTCCTCCTCATCTGTGCATGACACCCCTCCTCTGTTCAGTTTTTTTGTCTCCGAATCCAAATGTCAAAGAACACAGAGCTCGTCGTATGGACAGAGAGAGGACTTTGGGTGTGTTTGCTGCACAAAAAATAACCTATCAACGATCCGTGAAGGAGGGTAGATCACGAAACAGCCAGGCATGGACTACACAGTCCTTCAGACTAACAGGGTTTATCAGGGGGCCGTGGTCAAAGAAAGACAATGAGAAGTGAAAAAACAATCACGGTCAGTGTTGCTGGGACTGGTCTGGCTAATGAGCTCTGTATTGTATGGTGGGGAGAAAGTATAACGATAAGGCCCGTGTGTTGGGTGAATAGAACAGAGCAGCCAGCCAGGGGAAACAATACTGCCTCTTTAATTATGGAGCTGCCTACTACAGCTGGCCCAGCAAGTCAGGAAGCTCGCTGAGGTAATTGTTTAGCGTGAGCACAAAGGGCCTGAGGGCACAAAAATAAATCAAACCAAACGAAAAACTAAACTGAACAAAGGTAACTAGCGTGTAGCGACAGGACAACCTCTAGTACGTTCCATACACAGTGGGTGACTGACTGACTTTAGGAGCACAGACAGACAATGGGACTAGACAGGCAGCCAGGCAGGTTATTGATAGTAGTGGCGGATGGATACATTCGGACTGTGGAGGAGAGATCAGGCCAAGGCCAGGAGGAGTGATACGCCAGTCAGCGTCCAGTGTCTCAGTGGGCAAAGAGAGAGGGAGCGGAGGGAGAAAAGCGCTACTTACAAACTGAAAACATGGAGTAAAAACCATGATACTGATGAAAGTTAGCATCTGGAGGGCTGCCTTAAAATAACAAATAAAAAAGAAGGAAGATTACAGAAAACATAAAATAAACAGGTAAAATTAAAGAGACACAGCCAGGTGAAAACGGAAGTGTAGTAGAAACATTTCAAGTCACTTTAACATTTATGAACGCTAAAGTTATTAGCGCAAAATAATTGACAGTGAAAAAGGATCAACACATCTTGAAACACAGGCGTTTTTTGCGGTTGCCATAGTGCTGTCCTTGACAACCAACATTTATTATATTCCTTAGTTGAAAATCAAAAATAATGATGGTGGCATACAAGAAACATGGACCTCTATCGCAGGTTTAAATGCATAGTGATCGTTTTGTCTCGCAGTAAACCATTAATGATCAAACTCAAGGAGGAGTGGGAGAGATTGGGGAACACCAATTAACACACAAACAGAGTCATGATTAGAAAGAGAAAGCCAGGTGACACACAGCGTGGTAGAGAGAATCAAAAAGGTAGCGTTGTAGCGTAAGAGGATGGTGACCATGCCCGAAGGAGCGTGGGTGGGTACCACCTGTGATACTACCACGTAACTGCCAACTCCTCTCAGACTGGGCGTGAGAAAACACACAACCTCTGTGCTGACTGACCTGGCATATAAGTAATCTCAGTGTTTCATTCTCCTTGTCTGCACTTGCTAAGGCCAAAGAATGAGTAAACCCCAGTCGGTTTTTAAACACGATGAAATTAGCATGTAGTGACGACCGTGTTTGTCTGCTTCTTCCCCTTTCCCACTTGCGTCCTTAGTGGGCGATGACTCATTCAGATTAAGCCTGACAGAACGGCCACCCGGGCAGATTAGTCTTTCCGTGTCTCCATGGCGATGGCTGACTGGCTGCCATTGGGCACTGGGGGACTGGACGCACCTTGGACAGGCTCCTTCTACAGGTGCTGCCCTGAACGGGATGTGGCATTAACCCGGTCCTTCCGGCATCAGTTTACAACCGCACAAAACACACTTCAATCCAGGCTACTAGGACACTCCAGCTCTGTTATCTAGGGGTTAATCAAGCAACAGAATTGTCCACTCCAAGAAACTGAACCAGGGTTCAATGCACTATCAAGGGAACAGGGTGCAATTTTTAACCGATCCGAGCGGTTTGGAAGCGCACACTCAGCAAGCGTTGCCGGGGTTAGGCAGTGAGTCGCGGGCGCCACACCATGCCATCGGCCGCACGCGACGGTGGGCAGCACGGAGGAGCGTTACTATTGGTAGACTGGCGTCGAGGGGTGTGGTCACAGAAATAATTGTGGCCGCCGGTCGGCTTCGGAGGATGCAGAGGGAGGTTGGCCTTTGGGGGTGCGGGGGGTGGAAGAGGGTGGAGGGGGTAGCCGGCGTGAAAGAGAGGGGAAGAGGGCTCAGACCCGGAGAAAGAAGAACCGGAGCCAGAGGCTAGAAACAACAAAAACGCAAAAAATGACAGATATAGTTTATTAAAAAAAATAAAACATAGGAAGACGTCCGCAGTTCCCTAAACAACAGCCAAATAACAAGTGACATTTCAGTTAATCAGTGATCTAACACAGTGGTTCTCAACTCCAGGCCTTGGGATCCAAAGTACTGCTGGTTTTCATTCAAGCCATCTTTATTGACTAATTTACACCTGGGACATCAGGTGAATGCGATTAACTATAAGGTAGAATAGAAAACCAACAGTAGACTGGGTCCCGAGGCATGCAGTTGAGAACCACTGATATAATATGAAATGAACAGAGATAACAGCCTTTACTTTGGGAAGGACAATCCACTGGACATTGAACAGTGCAGTGAAATAAGAGACATTTTCTGAAAATGAAAGTGCAAAGGAGAAGCTGATCAACAGTCAGGCGTTGACAGGACAAAGGCTAGATAAGGAGCCTGTGTTATAACACGTCTGACAGTGACAGCAGTGGGGAAATACATTTTCTGGGAAAACTGCTAACACAGCAGTAGAGATATCTTCCACATACACATAATTCACACGGAAAATATCTTTGCCGGGAATGGGCGCAATCTCCAACCTGAATCTCAGAGTCAGTCAGGGGCTAAAAAGTCTGAGATTCAACTTGAATCTCAGAGTCAGTCGGGGCCAAAACGTCAGAGATTCACCCTGAATCTCAGAGTCAATCAAGGGCCAAAAAGTCAGAGATTCAACCTTAACAACAGCTTCTAGTTTCCTTATTATCATATAGCCATGGTGACAGAGATGCAGGTTAAAATCTTAGACTGGGGAGGCATGTTGAAACAGGACAGGACATGTTGGGACGAAACAGGGCACTGTGACTATTGCGACTTGGACATAAACGTAGAGTTACCCTTGTAGATTTAAATGTGTAGCTACTGGCCGTGAGTCTTCTACCTGGACGCCACTGGCCTTCATTCCAATACATTTTGTTGACCTGAAGACGAGTGTATCTGCTTCTATTATGAGATTGTCCTAATGTCATTTAGCCTGCTCCCAGAAATGTTGGTGGCCTCCACTGCTGTCACTGTCAAGCCAACGAAGTGATGATGAGTGACAAAGGGTTGGGGTGACCGGTCCGATCAAACTGACATTGAGGCTACATGCTAAGTGCCCTGGAAGGAGTTTGTCCTCGCGACTCCTCGTCGTTTCACTTGGGGTAGTGAGGTGAGCCTTACCGGTCTCTGGATCACTGAAGTCAGGCAGGGTCATGGCATTGAGTGTCCTGCGGTCGGCTATGGCTCTGTCCAACAGGCTGCTGCCTCTACCTGAATCACTGAACACACACACACACACACGCACACACATTAAAAAAACAACAACTGTACAGCCCCACTATCCTACAAACTAGCAACGTTCAAGAAGTGATAAAGTGGTAGAATAAATGACACATGCCTTTGTTTTTCCATCCCCATCACAAATGGTTTCTACTGTTCGTTTAGATGTTATACAGAGCGCAACGGCAAATCATTCCTAAAACAAACCCATTCTGCTCATCCATTCTGTTAGCAGGACAGCTGCTCAGGCTTAGGTAAGATCCAGTTATATGAACTACATAGTACGGCTGATGAAACGGTGAGCAACGCTCTTATTTTAGCAGAGGGGTAAGGCCTCTGCTAATAGGCCTCCGTCACACAATACTGGCTGGCTCTACAGCGATTTCACCCCGAAAACGAGTTCACGAAGCGGGGAGGCCCTGATGGACCGGACGGTGGAGGAGTCAGAGGCATCCCCAGGTCAAAGGTCACAGGGAGAATGAATCCTAATGATGGATTGGTCGTTGTTCTCTGTGTGCATCCCTGTGTATACTGCGGAGTGTTTTTCCTCGCTCACATCCAGGAACATAGCCAACAAACAGTGCAGAGTCCAGTTCTGTCATTTGTTCTGGCTGACAGATTTTAACTGCATTGACAGGATGCTGTTTCGTACACGAAAGCAGTAAAACTACAAATCTGAGACAAACGGCCATTAACACAGCTCCTGACCATCTTTAATTTGTCAGCATGTCAACTACTAGAATACTCCCCTCCTGTAGGTCTTTACTGTGATAACCGCTATCACACCTTCTATACTGACCAGCAAGCTGCTCCCATAGCCTATAGAAAGAACAGGCAGGCAATGCAATATGGGAATAAGAAGGCTAGAACAGCCATTGACAGACTGACTGTGTGTTGTGTGTGTGCGCATCCACATTTGTGTGTTGTTGTGGGGACCAGATGTCTCCAAAAAGATAGAAAACCTGACAAATCTGTTCCCACTAGGTTTGTGCCTGTCTCCGCTGTGGGAAGCTTTAGGGTTATGAGTTATGGGCATAGAAATTTGGATTTGAGGTTAAGGTTAGGATACAGATCAGTGCTAGGCAACATGGACTTCTGGGTTAGCAGGTTACCAGGTCCCCACAAGGATAGAAAAACAAACGTGTATGTGTGTATGTGTGTGTGTGTGTATTGTGACTGCTGTAGAAAACCAGGAGCCGAGGAGTCCGGTTACTTAAAAGAGGTCTCAGCGGACTAGCATTCTCCAGTTTAACGAGAGGCTGACATGATGAGAAGGATGGATCTGTCGACACTCTGTCACACACACGCTCTCACTCTCCCTGCTGCACAGCTACCATTAGCTGTAGACACGCTTACATTCCAAATGGTAGCCTATCCATATTTTAGCTCCCTACAGTTCATGGGAGCCCATAGTGAAGTGCACTGAATAGGTTGCCAGTTGTAAGGCCCACAGGGAGCCAGAGGAAGAGCCAGAATTATGGCTAGATGGGATTTAGCAACTATGAGGAAATGCGTCCAGTGATGTAATATGCCACTTCGCTCAAACAATCAATCAAAATAGTATTTAAAAAACCCTCTTTACATTGATAGCAGTCCCAGAGGGCTTTTCAGTGCTCTGCTCTCAGGACTGGTGTTTCTCCATGTAAAGCTTCAGTGGATTCTTTTAAGCATCTTAAAAGACTGGATGTATAATCGTGGAGCAGTGCTGCTCTCTCTGCGGATAGTTAATACCAGCATATTGCAGGACATTGTGAATGAAGCTGGAGCACATGCTCAGACAGTAGATGGGGATAATGCAAAGTCTGTTCAAAACACCAGATTTCAAAATACTACATTTTGAGTGAAGCATGTTTCCGATGTTAGTTTGTGCCCAGCCTGTAACGGTAGTGTTCGACATATTTCTACTGCCATTTCTTTCTCCGTTAAATTGTGTTTCAGGAGCGGACAGAAGGCCTTGCCAGTGAATTGGACACTACGGAACAGTACCTGGGGTTGGTGAGATTGTAACAGGACTTCCAGATCTGCAGCATGTGTTTGCAGGTGAGCAGAGCCTCCTCGGGTCCTCGACACAACGTCTCCAGCTTCACCTTGGTGAACAACAGGCTGCAGGGAAACATACAGGAGACAAGTTTAAGACGAATGGGTTTACTCTCTAATGACTAGAACACTTGATGAGCAAAAAAGACCTGTATAAAAAAATAAGACAGCTAATGAGATTTATTCCCTCACCCAAAAACAACTGTACATTTCAATGTGTTACCAGAAAAGAAATCCTTTATTGAGACCAGTAAGTGTAAGGGCTTGGAGTTTAGTCACCGGCATCGGTGCTTGGGTTGGAAATGCTAAGAAGCCCTTTGGCAACGCACATCAGTGGTGGGTTTGACTTTAAAAGGACAAAAAACATATAGCGCTTTTCTTATGTAAAGTACCACACTAAGGATCTTTTATGTGATGATGTAGACCTCCGAGATGGAACTGTTTTGACATACATTTCAGGAAGGTAATGAAAACCATTTTTAAAGCATTTAACGTTCCCAGGGGAACAGTAGGCTCCGTCATTGTGAAATGGAAAAAGTTTGGAATCACATAGGATCCTTCCTAGGCCTGGCCCTCTGGCAAAACTAAGTAACCAGTTAAGAACGGCCTTGGTCACAGAGGTGACTAATAACCTAATGGCCAATAACAGAGCACCAGTGTTTCTCTGCAGGGAGGGGGGAGAACCTACCCAGAATGACAACATTCTCCCCATCCTCTCCATCAGCCAGGCTCGCACACAAATGTGCGGTCACGCACTCCTCTAACTTCGCTTTTAAATCTGCTGACGAGACCACCGTCATTGGCCTGAGCCCCCATGATGACGAGACAGCCAATAGAGAGGAGGTGAGAACCCTGTCATCGTGGTGTCAGGATAACAACCTCCAGCTCAACGTCAGCAAAACTAAGGAGCTGACTTGTGAACTACATGAAGATACATAGGGAAGCCAGGCCCCTATCCACATCAATGCAGTGGAGAGAGTCGGCAGCATCAGGTTACTGGAGCCCTAACCACTGACTCTAATATTATTGATTCTCATTTAAATGGGACATTACGTTTTCTCCCATTCATTTGGAATACACACTGGACACTAAACACTTTGTCCCTTACACATACTCACCTAACCACCTTACACATACTCACCGATCCACCTTACACATACTCACCTAACCACCTTACACATACTCACCTAACCACCTTACACATACTCACC